>JAVTVY010004047.1:0-36994 GCA_036873755.1 Hanleya hanleyi | reverse complement strand
AAAACATGCTTGGAAATGTGCCTGGAGCAGAAGATGAAAATTACTCCCCATTGCTTCATCTATATCTATATTGAGATTAGTGTGTAAAAAAGACTATCTTATACAACTGTAACGAAAGTGCAAAATGACAACGACCCCTTGGGATCCCCTTTAATAAATCACAGCTTCTGAATGACATGTGACTATATGTGAAATCGAAAGTGACATTGTGTTTATGTGTGCGGTTCACTTACCTGATGGAATTCAACGCTGTAATTTTCCTAGAATGAACTATAATAATCCGCGAAACAGACAATGCCTCGAAATCCCGGTGAAGTGATCTCAAACGATCAGTCGGGACGGAAAAGGAACGCTGGTGAGCTCGCTTGCTTCGCTGTAGATGACGTCAGTCAGGAATCCGGAAGTCGGTTTCAGAGAATATGCAGATGAGGGGCAGTGAACTTTGCGGTCGTCGTGTGAATTAACTAGAGAGAGTTGGAAGCTGAGATTTACCAGTTACGTCCGTTATGAATTATGGTTTGTTCCTCCATAGCCATATCTATTCAGCGAAGTCCAGATAAACTGATCGGGGGAAGTGTGATTATTTGACAATAAAGAGGGCGCTGGCATCGTCGACTTGTTTCTACCTTTATCTGCAGGAGAACATTCTGTTTCTACCTTTATCCACAGAAGAGAAGGTAGCCCTATATAAGCTAGGCTTCCGCGGAAACGAGGCAGAACAGCAGAAACTTCGAGGTGAGAACACGCACAATTGTATTGGGGAGAAGAAATCCAATACATTGCCGGGCCGGAGAAGGGCCGCGATCAGGCCGCCCAATTTGTGCCGCCGCCGGGCCGGGACCAGGCCGCCGAATTGAAGAAGTGCCGCCGCCGAATCCTATAGCATCATTGCATACATTTACACTCACTTACATTCAACACGTCCGCCTGTGTTTACTCTACTCCGATCTCTACCTATCTCAACCGTAATGCACAGTTGTGTGGGTATTGCGCTGGGAGTTAGAGTATAGACACTTATCGTCAATGGTTATTCCTATCTCTACCTGATCTTCGTCCGTACTGCACAGACGTGCAGGTTTAGCTCTGGGAATTAACTAACGGCGTTAGTGTTGATAGCATGGCCATACCTTAGCCGCATCTCTACTTGACTCGACCGTATTGAACAGTCGTGCTCGTACGGCCCTGTGGTTAATGGTATCGATTAAGCTGTATCCGGTAGGAGACGCTCGTCTCTGTGAAGAGGGTACAGCTAAACCAAATCATACACAGTTCCTACCTAAACAATTATCCATGCACACACGTACTTAAACACACAACCTACGGGTTGAAATACATTCACGCTAACACTCACAAGCTATAGGCTCAGGTCTAGAGCTTGATAAATATACACCTACCCAGTAAATCGTACCATAAACGATTATCCATTCACGCCTCCATAAGCATACAGTCTCTCACCACCCTGTACATACATTGAGTAATTCACGGCCAATTATAGATTACTACTGTCTCATACGGTAGTATATAACGGGGGAATCCTTGACCAGATGCCCATCTATTGCGGATGACCATACAGTAGTATAGAGAGAGGGTTCCTATACCAGTTGACCATACAGTAGTATAGGAAGAGGGTTACTAGACCAGGTGCCTACTCATCCACCGTGTGTTATCGATGTCCGATCCTATGTGGACCGTGTAGCCGTGAACTCTAGCCTTGATGATTCGTCCTTGTAGCGGGGCCGCGGAGTGAGTCGCCGTGAGCGGGGTCGCTGAAGCCTGGGGGTGTATTCCTACGAGGGGTGCCGTCTGCTGCTGTGGTGAGCCGTGCAGTTGAATAGTCCTGCGGTGTTACAGAGAGACGGGCCGGTGCCGTAGAAGCCTTTGTACTGTGATAGTACTGTCGTGCCCAGACCGTCCGCATCCATTGACGGTTATCAACGCTTGGAGGGGCCTAGTCGTGTAAGACGAGACACGACGACGACGAGAAGTCCATACTACCCGAGGGAAGAAGACCGGGGGAAGGAAGACACACGCCGGACATAACCACGGAAGGGCCAGGTCGTGTAAGACGAGACACGACATCAAGTTCATCCATACGGGAGTGAACGAAGACCTGGGGAAGGAAGATAGACGCTGGATCCTACCAAAAATACCTGGGGAAGGAAGATAGACGCTGGATCCTACCAAAAAGACCTGGGGAAGGAGGATAGAAGCTGGACATAACCACGAGAGAACCGGTCGTGACCAGACTGTGGCTGTGACCAGGCCTGATCGCGATATAGCTAGGGCTATATAATTTTGTATATATTTTCTATTATATTGAACTTCGGTTAAAGATAACTATAAGAATACAGGTGAATCCAAATCATAGATCAGGGATCTTCTTTGCAGGGATTATACGCTACCGCGATCTGAATCCTGTATTCCTGCTCATAGAATTATATGTCAGTATTGCATTAATTTGCTTTGGTTTTCATTACAGGTCTTCCTTTCCAACCTCCTCGATCCAGACAAGGTGACAGGTTGAATCGAACTCCCTCGTTGGCCAACATCAGTGCACGAGTGCGTTCCCGGTAGCCGGACAGTTTGTCTTGGGGACCCTGCGCACTCTCTTGTGGATCTGAAACATCCATTCCCCACGTAAAAACGTTTCAACTGGTGGCAGCGGTGGGATGGCCAACATCTGGGAGACGAAGGAAAGGAGACAAAGCCTGGCGGATAGAATGGATCCGGACCAGACAACCATGAATATAACTGGAGATTTCGGCGCTGGGTTACGACAACCGGGAGCCCGGGGCCAACCATCTGACGGAGGAGGAGCCGGACCGAAATTCTTCACGACGCCGAGCCCACGGGAACGACATGAGACGGGAAGAGGCGTGGCTTCCGGACGATCAACCACGGCAACACTGGGTTACGAAAATCTTCTTGACTTGTCCACGCTGGAACTGGGATCGGTGCTGTTGGCACCACCGGCCGAACTGACGCCACGACCTTCAGCGGAGACGTTTACCGAAGATCGACTGAGGGGGCGTGAGCCAGTACCTGAACAACCCGACATTGACCTAAGACGAGAGGTAGAAGACCAGCGTAATGTCTCAAATGCATTATGCACAGCGATGACTGCCATGATGGGACAGGTGTCCACGATGCTGAGAAATCAAAGTTCCAGTGACGAGATGACTCAACCTAATGTTGAAGATGACAGCTATTCTGGTCCGGCCGGACTGGATAGAGGACGCCGATCCGCAGAGACGCCACTACGGGGTCGAGACGAAGCCGCATCGGGGACGACGTTGAGGCGAGATGAGTCACCGCCAAGAAGACGCCGGGATGAACCACCTTCAGTTACATGGGATCAGCCGTTACAGACGTCAACGCCCATGGGGGAACCTAGACGGCCGAAGACGACGATAGTGAAGGCCGCTACCTACGATGGTACCACGCCATGGCGAGATTATTTGGCTCACTTCGGGCACTGCGCCGTGATAAATGGGTGGACGTCCCAGCAACAGGGTCAATACCTAGTCGTCGCTTTACGAGGGTCAGCACAGCAAGTACTAACCAGCCTTAAGTTTGCACCGGGCAGTACCGACTACGACCGTTTGAAAGAAGCCTTGGAGAAGCGCTTTGCCCCTCCGAATCAGATGGACCTGCACAAGTCACAACCGAGATCAAGGTACCGCGGAAAGGATGAAGATCTTCCGGGCCTAGCTCAGGCATTGATCCGCCTGACACAGTTGGCTTATCCTGATGCCGGAGACGACATTCAAGATACCCTAGCCAAGGATCAGTTCCTGGACGCCATCGGTGATGAGTTGAGATTTCAAGTCTGGCAGACGAGGCCTAACACCTTGGATGCAGCGGTACATGAGGCCGTAGAGCTGGAAGCATTTAAGATCTCCCAGCGGCGGAAACACTGGCCGACAGCCAAGTCAACTGCCCCGGAGAAGGAAGATGAAGCAGCCGCATCCACCGAAGACGATGAAACGGGGAATCAACGGTTGAGAGATCAAGTGAAGATGTTAAAGGAGACGATCCAAAGGAACGGTGACCCACAAAGACCACAACGGCAAGGACGATACCAGTCAAGATAGGGACATAGACGTGACCATCAACAACCATACGGCGGCCATGATCGAACATCAGGATGCTGGTCATGCGGAAAAGACGGGCATTACCGTGTGAATTGTCCAGAGTTGCGCAGGCCGGATGATCATCCACCCCCAGGGCAATCGAAATCTCCGCCGAAACCTCCTACGGTGAATAACTCTGGTGAGGCCGGATTGTATCTCCCGGCCAAGATGGGATCCGTAGGATTGTGGTGCTGTGTCGACACAGGTGCATCGGTTTCTCTTCTGAACGTGCGGGTGTACAACCAGCTGAGTCCCCGACTTAGGCCGGCATTGAGAAGTCCCTCCTTTGCGTCCATTCGTATGGCCGATGGTACGAGTATGCCACTACAAGGGGAAGCAGACTTTAAGGTCACTATAGATGGGACTACCCGGACTCAGACGATGATTGTTGGAACACTGACCGTGGATGCCCTCCTTGGTTATGACTTCCCCAGTACCCACTGTACTGCGATTGATACGGAGAAGCACCGGGTGAAGTATGGCGGCCGATATGTACAGTGTGAGGTCGTGGGGAGCCACGAATGCCATCGTGTGTCTGTAACGGAGACTTTTACTATCCCAGCTGGAGCTGAGGCAGTGGTGACGGGGATAGTCCGAGGTGCTCTACCGGGAGAGGTCGGAATGGTGGAAAATATTACTGAGTTCACACAGAAGACCGGAACCATGGTGGCCAGAGCCCTGGCCCAAGTTGACCGTAACCATGAAGTTACCCTGCGGTTCCTTAACCTGTCCACTGACCCTGCCATAGTACAAGCCGGCACCCTGTGTGGTAGTCTGACTGAAGTGGAGGTAGTGGATAATTCAGCTCCACTTATTGCAGAGCCTTTGAACCAGAATAGTCCAGCCTCTCATGAAGCAACGGTGCCAACCCCAAGATGTCCACCGCACCTACGGGCCTTAGTGCAACAGTCCAGTGAGGGATTAGAAGTTGAGAGAGCTTTAGCTGTAGAAGACTTGGTTACTCGCTTCACCCATTTGTTTGCCAAGGATGACAGTGACTTAGGGCGAACAACGATGGTACAACATCACATCAAGACGGGGAATGCGCCACCTATCCGGATTCCTCCACGACGTCCACCCCTTCATGCTCGTGAAATAATAGACGACCAGGTCGAAGACATGCTGAAGCGGGGAGTCATCGAGCCATCTAATGGGCCTTGGTCTGCTCCGGTTGTTCTAGTACGGAAGAAGGATGGGAAAATGCGATTCTGTGTCGATTACCGGGCCCTCAACAAAGTGACGGAGAAAGATGCTTACCCTCTGCCGAGAATCGACGAGTCCCTGGATTCTCTGTCTGGTGCCTGCTGGTGGAGTACGTTCGATCTGATGTCAGGGTACTGGCAGGTCGAGGTAGCCCCGGAAGACAGATGTAAAACCGCCTTTGCCACTCAACGGGGCCTGTACCAATTCCGGGCCATGCCATTCGGGCTTTGTAATGCTCCAGGAACCTTTGAGCGATTAATGGAGGCAGTTTTGGCAGGCCTCCATTACGAGACGTGCTTGGTGTATCTCGACGACATAATAGGTTTTGGACGTACCTTCGAGGAGATGATCCAACGACTGGAGGAAGTCTTCCAGAGACTGCAACAACACGGCCTTAAATTGAAGCCCTCGAAATGTGTCATCGGGAAACGACAAGTCCTCTACCTTGGTCATATAGTGACACAAGACGGGATTGGTACCGATCCAGAGAAGATTCGGGCTGTACGAGAGTGGCCGACACCTGTCTCCCAAACGGATGTCAGTTTTCTCGGCCTGTGTGGGTACTATCGGTGTTTTATACGAGACTTTGCGACCGTGGCAGCCCCTCTACATCGACTGACGGAGAAAAAGGCGGTATTTCTGTGGGATGATACAGCCCAGACGGCATTCGACCACCTAAGACAGAAGCTGACGACCGCACCTATGTTAATGATGCCGGATTTCCGACAGTCCTTTATCCTAGACACAGATGCCAGCAATTTCGGCATTGGGGCCGTCCTGTCCCAGGAGATCAACGGGGAAGAAAAGGTCGTAGCCTATACCAGCAGGGTGTTGTCCAAAACAGAACGTGCCTACTGTGTGACTAGACGGGAACTTCTGGCTGTTGTGTACTGTGTACCAAAAATTTCTATTGAGCACTGACCATGGGTCCCTGAGGTGGCTAATGCGGTTTAAAGAACCGGAGGGACAGTTGGCTCGCTGGATACAGGCCCTCGGAGTCTACGACTTTGATATCCAGCATCGACCCGGACGGAAGCACGGAAATGCTGACGCCATGAGTCGAATCCCGTGTAAGCAGTGTGGACGATCAGGTTCCGAGGTCCAGGAAGCTGCCCGTGTTACGGAGATAGTACCGGCAACTGTAGACTTCAGTCAAGCTCAGGCCGCGGACCCGGACTTGCGGCCCGTTATAGAGTGGGTAAAGAAAGACAGTCGACCAGCCAGAGAGGACATCAGTCAATATGGGCCGGTAACTAAAACCCTGTGGGGTGCCTTCGATCTACTGGAGATGAGTGGATCCTTGCTTGTGCGGAGATGGGTGAATGCTCGGGGAGAAGTGAAACGACGGCTTCTGGTGGTCCCTCGCTCCCTCAGACGGAAAGTTTTGAAAGAGTGTCATGACAGTGTAACCGGTGGTCACCTTGGCGTGAAGAAAACCTTGGCAAAAGTGAGACAGGCTTACATGTGGCCTGGTCTACAGACCGATGTTCGGCAATGGTGCGACGTGTGCAACCGCAGGAAGTTGGCGGGACGGAAGCCCAGAGGTCCTCATCGCGGTCAGATGACCGGAAGTCCAGGAGATAGAGCGGCTGTTGATATTCTCGGGCCATTGGCAGAAACCTGTCGGGGAAACCGATACGTAGTCGTCATTGGAGACTATTTCACCCGTTGGGTGGAAGCTGTGGCATTACTCAATCAGGAAGCCACGACGGTTGCCCAAGCTGTCGTAGACCACTTCGTGACCCGATTTGGCGTACCAATGGCAATCCACTCTGACCAGGGACGTCAGTTTGAAAGCAGAGTATTCCGGGGGATGTGCCGCATACTCGGGATGAGGAAAACGAGGACTACACCCTATCACCCCCCAGTCGAACGGCATTATTGAACGGTTTAACCGGACCTTAGCCCAGATGTTGCATGCCAGCATTGACCGTCACCCGGACGACTGGGATCTTCACATCCCATTGGTGCTGATGTCATACCGTGCCACCGTGCATGAGACAACGGGATATTCCCCAAACATGATGGTGTTTGGGAGGGAAATCGCCTTGCCGTCGCACCTGACTTTGGGAGCACCTCCGAAACAGCAGGTAGAGCCGACACAGTGGGTCGAAGATCTCCGGGATGAGATGGCCGAGATACACGAGTTTGCCCGAGAGACTACGAAGAAGAGCTTGAGGCGGCAGAAACGTATCTACGATACGAGAGCTTTTTCTCCTGGTGATCAGGTTTACCTGTATATTTCCGCCACTAAGCGTGGGGAGATCTGCAAATTACGAGACCGGTGGGGAGACCTTGCCGGAGACGTGGAGTCCTCCACGAACGACTCGTGGACGTCGTGTCCAGCGACCGAGGCGCTTTAATGACTACGTTTTAGCCTGTCAGTGGACAGGAGATACACGACCGTACGGTCGGAGAAATATGGCTGATGCCCGTGATCGTCTAGGGATGACCTGTGGGGCAGGCGTGACCTCCAAGTACTCCTGTGGGCGACAAACACAGGATGGGCGATCCCGAGGCTTTACTGCCTCAGATGCATGATGAACAGACTCCAGCAAGAGACAGCTGTGGCCTGCTGTGGACCTGATGTCCATTTCAGGTGACGACTTGGCCAGGAAGTCAAGAGGACCGTCGTCCTGTAATTTTGTTGTATATACGCTGTACATATGTTCTTTTCTGCACACCCGTGCTACTGGTAGCGAGACGAGAGCCATGACGAGGGCGTCATGTTCTTCGAAAGCGGGGGTAGTGTAACGAAAGTGCAGAATGACAACGACCCCTTGGGATCCCCTTTAATAAATCACAGCTTCTGAATGACATGTGACTATATGTGAAATCGAAAGTGACATTGTGTTTATGTGTGCGGTTCACTTACCTGATGGAATTCAACGTTGTAATTTTCCTAGAATGAACTATAATAATCCGGGAGACAGACAATGCCTCGAAATCCCGGTGAAGTGATCTCAAACGATCAGTCGGGACGGAAAAGGAACGCTGGTGAGCTCGCTTGCTTCGCTGTAGATGACGTCAGTCAGGAATCCGGAAGTCGGTTTCAGAGAATATGCAGATGAGGGACAGTGAACTTTGCGGTCGTCGTGTGAATTAACTAGAGAGAGTTGGAAGCTGAGATTTACCAGTTACGTCCGTTATGAATTATGGTTTGTTCCTTCATAGCCATATCTATTCAGCGAAGTCCAGATAAACTGATCGGGGGAAGTGTGATTATTTGACAATAAAGAGGGCGCTGGCATCGTCGACTTGTTTCTACCTTTACCTGCAGGAGAACGTTCTGTTTCTACCTTTATCCACAGAAGAGCGGTAGCCCTATATAAGCTAGGCTTCCGCGGAAACGAGGCAGACCAGCAGAAACTTCGAGGTGAGAACACGCACAATTGTACTGGGGAGAAGAAATCCAATACATTGCCGGGCCGGAGAAGGGCCGCGATCAGGCCGCCCAATTTGTGCCGCCGCCGGGCCGGGACCAGGCCGCCGAATTGAAGAAGTGCCGCCGCCGAATCCTATAGCATCATTGCATACATTTACACTCACTTACATTCAACACGTCCGGGCTGTGTTTACTCTACTCCGATCTCTACCTATCTCAATCGTAATGCACAGTTGTGTGGGTATTGCGCTGGGAGTTAAGTATAGACACTTATCGTCAATGGTTATTCCTATCTCTACCTGATCCTCGTCCGTACTGCACAGACGTGCAGGTTTAGCTCTGGGAATTAACTAACGGCGTTAGTGTTGATAGCATGGCCATACCTTAGCCGCATCTCTACTTAACTCGACCGTATTGAATAGTCGTGCTCGTACGGCCCTGTGGTTAATGGTATCGATTAAGCTGTATCCGGTAGGAGACGCTCGTCTCTGTGAAGAGGGTACAGCTAAACCAAATCATACACAGTTCCTACCTAAACAATTATCCATGCACACACGTACTTAAACACACAACCTACGGGTTGAAATACATTCACGCTAACACTCACAAGCTATAGGCTCAGGTCTAGAGCTTGATAAATATACACCTACCCAGTAAATCGTACCATAAACGATTATCCATTCACGCCTCCATAAGCATACAGTCTCTCACCACCCTGTACATACATTGAGTAATTCACGGCCAATTATAGATTACTACTGTCTCATACGGTAGTATATAACGGGGGAATCCTTGACCAGATGCCCATCTATTGCGGATGACCATACAGTAGTATAGAGAGAGGGTTCCTATACCAGTTGACCATACAGTAGTATAGGAAGAGGGTTACTAGACCAGGTGCCTACTCATCCACCGTGTGTTATCGATGTCCGATCCTATGTGGACCGTGTAGCCGTGAACTCTAGCCTTGATGATTCGTCCTTGTAGCGGGGCCGCGGAGTGAGTCGCCGTGAGCGGGGTCGCTGAAGCCTGGGGGTGTATTCCTACGAGGGGTGCCGTCTGCTGCTGTGGTGAGCCGTGCAGTTGAATAGTCCTGCGGTGTTACAGAGAGACGGGCCGGTGCCGTAGAAGCCTTTGTACTGTGATAGTACTGTCGTGCCCAGGCCGTCCGCATCCATTGACGGTTATCAACGCTTGGAGGGACGAGACACGACGACGACGAGAAGTCCATACTACCCGAGGGAAGAAGACCGGGGGAAGGAAGACACAAGCCAGACATAACCACGGAAGGGCCAGGTCGTGTAAGACGAGACACGACATCAAGTTCATCCATACGGGAGTGAACGAAGACCTGGGGAAGGAAGATAGACGCTGGATCCTACCAAAAAGACCTGGGGAAGGAAGATAGACGCTGGATCCTACCAAAAAGACCTGGGGAAGGAAGATAGAAGCTGGACATAACCACGAGAGAACCGGTCGTGACCAGACTGTGGCTGTGACCAGGCCTGATCGCGATATAGCTAGGGCTATATAATTTTGTATATATTTTCTATTATATTGAACTTCGGTTAAAGATAACTATAAGAATACAGGTAAATCCAAATCATAGATCAGGGATCTTCTTTGCAGGGATTATACGCTACCGCGATCTGAATCCTGTATTCCTGCTCATAGAATTATATGTCAGTATTGCATTAATTTGCTTTGGTTGTCATTACAGGTCTTCCTTTCCAACCTCCTCGATCCAGACAAGGTGACAGGTTGAATCGAACTCCCTCGTTGGCCAAGATCAGTGCACGAGTGCGTTCCCGGTAGCCTGACAGTTTGTCTTGGGGACCCTGCGCACTCTCTTGTGGATCTGAAATATCCATTCCCCACGTAAAACGTTTCACAACCAACCAACATGCTTAATACAGAGGACCTTCTGTTCCTGAAGAGCATGGTATATTAATTTATCAGAAGATTCTAAGTGCATAATGGTAAAGATTAACTATATCGTGAATCAATGGATAAAATGCCTAACTCAGCTCTAACTCCCCAATTGTTGGTGGATCTGTGAACTTGTAAAAGCCGTTTATTAAATTTTAGTTGGACTTTCTCTAGGGGAGAATTGTCAGGGTGTTTGCATGATACAAGGTCTGCTCCCCACACCTCTGAACCATAAAACAGGACAGGTTTAACTAGAGACTGGAATAGATGACATCCCGTATCAATGGGAATATTTTTTCCATTTAGATTACTAAGTAATGAATATGAAGCGCGCATGCCTTTACGACTTAATTGCTCTGCATTTTGCCTGAAATGGCCTGTACGTGAAAAAATTATTCCTAAATATTGGTATTGATCAACTTGACCAATTTCAGAGTCGCCCAAGTATGAGGTCATGTTGAACGAGTAGATTCATTTATATGTCGGAAATTGGGTGTTTCGTGGAATCTGACTGTTGGTTCGACGTTCATTGCCCCCGTTACCAACAATCAACAATATATAAAATAGCTAGGTACCGGTAAGTAGAATATATGGTACCAAGTACACTAAATTATACCAACAATAGCCCACTGTAAATATGGAATTTGTGCGTCATGGTTGCGGAATAGTATGGGAACCCAGAGCTACCCAGAAGGGGTGAGACTAAAAAGCGTCCGGTAGCGCCCGGAAGCGTCCCGTAGCGCCCGGTACACGCTACAGTACAGTGTCCCATACAAAATTGTGTATGTCCCATGTAAATATCGACTGGTATTTGCCGTTTTCTGACGTGCGCGCGTTTAGTCTGGAATCATCCCGCACATTTAGAACATCTAAATATGCATAGAACATCTAAAAAGTATTGGATGGTGAAAAACGTACCGTAAAGAGAAAAATATCAAATTCACAGTACCGGGCGGTGAATGAAGTACCGGACAATATAAGAAAAAAATGATTCGGGAAATACTGGCAGATTTAAGCTCAAATTTACAGGAAAAGATAGATGAAGTCTGTTAACAATCATCTAGAAAGCGGCGCCAAAGAAATGACAACATGACAACAGTCAGTAGTACCGGGGAAGCCGACCAGGAAAATGGGCGGGATGATTCCAGACCAGAAGGTCATGCGATTAAACGCGCGCAAGTTAGAAAACTGCAAATATCAGTGGATGTTTACATGGGACATACACAATTTTGTTTGGGACACAAAAGGAGTATTGTAGGGTATACCGGGTGGTATAAAAAGTACCGGACGGTGTACCGGGCGCTACCGGACGCTTTATCAATACAATAAGGAGAAAGCTGGCAGATTTAAGCTCAAATTTATTGGAAAAGATAAATGAAAAGTCTGTTAATGAACATCTAGAAAGCGGTGCCAAAGAAATGACAACATGACAACAGTCAGTAGTACTGAGGAAGCCGACCAGAAAAATGAGCGGGATGATTCCAGACCAGAAGGTCGAGCGTGCATGCGATCAAACGCCCGCACGTCAGAAAACGCCAAATACCAGTCGATATTTACATGGGACATACACAATTAAGTTTGTATGGGACGCAAAAGGAGTACTGTAGGGTGTACCGGGTGGTGGAAAAAGTACCGGGTGGTGTATCGGGCGCTACCGGACGCTTCCGGACGCTACCGGACGCTTTTTAGTCACACCCCTTTCTGGGGAGCGCCAGGTTCCCAACTATTCCGCAACCATGACGCACAAATTCCATATTTACAGTGAGCTATTGTTGGTATAATTTAGTGTACTTGTTACAATATATTCTACCTACCGGTACCTAGCTATTTGTATTGTTGATTGTTGGTAACGGGGCAATGGACGTCGAATTCCATGAAACATCCAGTTTCCGACATATAAATGAATCTACTCGCTCAACATGACCTCATATCCTGCGGCATTGTTCTCCGCCATATGGAACTTTTGTCGGCACCGTGACATCGAGAATTTACCCCTATGGGAGGCGGGGGGAGAGAGGACAGGGGTGGGGGGGATTGGCAATTGGCAAGTGCTACCGTCGTACAGGTTCATCTTCACTTTCGCATTATGAGAAATGCTAAAGGTACGTCACTATGAACACACATGTGATACACATTAGCCAATAGTATGACTTGGCAGCTATCGGCTGGCAGTTCTCGGCCACAGAAGAATTGGTTTTCGTTTTGAGAGAGACAAAACAAGCAAAAAAAAAAAAAAATGGCAGTGCCGGGCGCTGCCACCTCATATTTTTCTTCCTTGTGATAACAAAATGAAATGAAAGAGAAATGAAAACAAAATCAAAATGAAACGAAAGTGAAATGAAAACAAAATCAAAATGAAATGAAAAGGAAACGAAAATGAAATTAAAAAAATAAATAAATGAAATAATGTTTTTTTTTAATTTACCGTAAGTAAAAAAAATATAACAAAATGAAATGAAAGTGAAATGAAAATGAAAACGAAATCAGAATGAAACGAAAAGAAAACGGAAATGAAATTAAAAAAAAAATGAAATGAAAATGAAATAATATGGAAAAAATATTTCAATTTAAATAAAAAAAAAATTAAAAAAATATAAAAAAAACGTTAAAAAAGTTGTCGGGCACCATACACATGCGCAGAATGGGGTTGACCTTTTGACTCACGTCATCCAAGCTGGTTTTAAACCAATAGCGACGTGTCTTTATTCACGTGATCAGAGAGGTCACGACATAAAAAATAGCGAAGGTCATATTCTCACAAGATGTCGGAAAGGCGCGAAAACGTTAAAATCAATGGAGGGTTTTCTCACACATTTGATCACATTTTGTCAGCATCAAAACAGTCATGATAGATGGTACTTGGACAAAGTAGCTCAGGTCGGTCAAACTGTATCAAATTGGCATCTTTTTCCCCTCCCATTTCGTTATTTTTGTCAGCGAAAAGCCGCTTGTCGCGACATAAATTTTTATCGTCAAAATTTAACCCACCCTCGATCTGGGCTGTGATTAGCCCGAAAACATCGGCTAAGGGGTCTATTTTTTTTTTTTTATTATTGTTGTTGCTGACCCTTTAGCCCGAATCACATATACAGACCGAAAAGGAAAAAAATAAATAAGACGTCAGTCGCTCGAGATCTTCAACTGCACACGGCGTGGGGAATTGAGACAAAGGCACGAAAAGCATTTTATCGAATAAATAATATGATTTGGCATCTCCAGAACTTTGATAATCAACTAATGACTCATTCCGTTAGACGAAATCTTCTTCCAAACTCTAATTTTGTCATCTAACTCGTCAAGTTGCCGCCATTTTCAGTCTCGTTGAGAAACGAGATTTCCAACGCGATTGACCTTTCTGACCACGTGACTCGTCCATTTCACCATAGTCAGATCAGAAAGGTCACGATACTAGTGCGCACGCGCGGTCAAGTCTCGTTGAGCTGTAATCTGAGGAAATGGCGGTAAACATCGAAATCGAGCGTTTATTGTGTTTTCTTCGTCGTCACTAATTTTTTGGAGTCCCAAACACCCGTAGCTCAAATCTCCGCATTCACACGGAGCTACACGGAATTTACACGGAACAACACGGAACTGCAAAATTTCCGTGTAAGCTGAATATATCCACACGGAGCTTCTCCGTGTTGACACGGAAGGACACGGAGTTTGTGGACTTTGATTATTTTTGACATGGATTGGACTTAGATTATTTTTCAATAATAGGATATACATTTATACAGGTCCAGGCCGTATTGGACATAGTAATGTAAGATAATGTACTACATATAAGAGAGCACAATTTCAATGGCATCAAATACAGCATTCCCCAATACAGCCAAATGCACTACATGTAAATGACATAACAAACAAATGAAAGTTCAATCAAGTTCTGTTTTAATTCAACTCTCAAGAATAGACATATTATACAAGATCAAAATCTTATGAACAAAAGTTATCTTATAGTTTCTCAAGCAGAACCTCACCAAACTAACATGAACCGTAATCAGTACTTATCATTTTCACTACGTATCCAAGGCTCAAAATATATGCTCGTTTCTCACTATTGTTATACTTTTGTTCTCATTAGTTCATTAATACTTTAAGGATTATCCTTTGAAAAAATATTACCTTACCTTTCTTTGGAGTAAAAAAAAAAAATAACTCAGTGATTTATTTTTTTGTTTATTTATTTATTTTTGGAAAGGCAAACTCTAAATAAATCAAATTAATAAAATGATTACACCAGACCTCTGTCACATGGCTTTTGCAAAAGAAACAAAGTCCTTAAGTTAAACTGGAATAAGTTAAAGGAAACAAAACTATCCACAGTTTCTAACATGATGGGACGGATATTCGGCATGTTGTTGTTGTTGTATTCAACATTTGGATTTCCATTCAAAGTCGCGGGAGTTTTAGAGTCTTGTGAAATCAGCAGCAGTTTTAAACATTGATGTAGCCCAAGTATTCAAATATTTCTTTCTTCTGAGTCTTTGCTTTCGCAGTGATACTTTTTAGACAACATAGACTTGATCAGTTTAGTTACAGAGTTCACGCAAATATGAATCCACGATAACCCTAGCAAAGGCCAGATGAATTGCCGATTTGCAAAAAATTCGGAATCGAAACTCCAAAAATCCGGAAGCGGACTCCAAAATTAGAAGTATCGTGACAAGTTTAATTAAGACTAATTACTGTCCTTACAAACGACAAGAATTATTTTATTCTCCAGACAGTTCAGTATTCTAAGTGAGAATTGGTAGTATTCTCCTGAAAGAAAAATAATTGATCCAGAGATCCGATTTTAGGTTGAAGTCCGAGTTTTTATACATACACTTCTCGAGCCGTTTATTTTTGGCGCGTAGCATTGAGAGGTTGGGGAAGTCGCGGGAAGAGAGAGAGAGAGAGCAGACGCTAATTCAAAACAACTAAAATGATATTCTTGTCATTGAACAACAACATGATTCGTCGGTCGGTACATCCAAAACAGACACAATAACAACAGACTCTACCATCCGCCTGAGTGATGATACTGAATGAATTTCCCCTGCAAGAATAGACCATTTCAAACCGAATAAATCCGAAGGTAAAACTGTATTGACGGAAGCTCACGAGTTCAGAGATCGTCTGACCAATGGAATGCTCGGATTCTGGAAGCAAAATAACCCGGATGATTCTGAAGTCTGTAGGCAAAATGGGGAATCTTGTTCCCACTGTTTACCATTTATTACCTCCACACTGAAGAGCTCTTACGAGTGGACAACTGAAGTTATGGAGGTGTACATAGTAAATTTTGGTGTATTTGATATAAGAGTGGGAATAATGTAACCTCTACGCAATGGTAGTTTCCTTTATCCCATTACAAAACGACGAATTATTGTATTATACTGGCTAGTAGGTGTGAAGGTAAAATCGTCAAATAGCAGGAAGAGTACCCGTTTCGCACATATACACACGCCATGTTTCCTTCCCAGCGCACCCTCAAAAACACCGCTGCCACAACCTGAAGTGCCTAACGTGAAATAGATCTCTAAACTTAGGTCAAAATATATTATAATATGAATGAAACATTCTCTTTTTTTCACAAATCTGGGGTGCACTCGAAGAAAACTAGTTTATTAGGGAACGGAAGTTGTCATTTTAGTGAGTATAATTATTTTGTTGACTTACCGGACAAACCCATTTTGTGGCAGTGAATGATTAGTGATGAAAAAATGGCGGTAAATCTGCTTCCAGATTTCGATTGGTTACCAGAGATCACATGGTCTTGCGCCATGTGACTTGTGTCGTCGCTACGCTACACGGAATTTGCCGAGCTCTGTGAAAAGGTCTATAGCGCCAAATTTCGCTGTTTCAAAAGTTGTTGGCGGGTGTTCGTTGTACTTCTGTTCAGTTCTGGTTCAACCAGTATGTCGTAAATGGATGCTTTTAATTATACACTTGGTAGTCTGACAAACGTTTGGGCAACACTCTTACTGCCATTTGATGATGACGTGTGAATCATGTGTCCGAATACCCTACCCCAAAGGCCGCCGGGCTGATGTGCGTCCGACGACATTCGACAACAACAACACATCTGGTAAGATTGTTCACTGTGATGTTCCGTGGTTGTCTTTCATGTTACTCATTGAAGTTCAAAAAACAACCAAGTTTAATTAAACCTGTGACTGTGTTTGTTAAGTTGAAAAATGTAAAACCACCACCTGAACATGCTCGTTCGTTCCTGACATTTCCACAACAAATTCTGCTCAAAAGAGGACACTGTACAACTATGGCATGTGTGGCAACTTCACCAAGAAATTCAGAAAAGCAAAATTGTGATCCTTGATAAACTATTAATTTCAATAATTGTTTAATATCCAAAAGATTCATTTGTGTAAAAATTTATATCCGAAATATGGGCAAAAACGTCAAAATATTAATTTTATATTTGATTTTATTTGTTTGCATTTTATTTTCAGGTAGGCCTATATCGGTGTACTGATTGTGGAACTGATATTGGGGAATTTCGGAAGAAAAGCATGAAGAGGCACACTGGACACCCCCCAGGTTGGAGTTGTGACACAAGACATACTGTCGATCCATAATTTTCAAAGAAGTAGCACTGTGCTGGAATTTACTGGAAAAAAACACGTTCACAAGGCATGGATCAATCCTTTCAGTGAACCGAGTGTTGACGAAATATTATTGGATGCCTAGGTGAAAGATTTTTTTATAAAATCGTGACATGGTTATGTCACTGAACATGCTGAAGTGTGTTAACTATTCACAATTTAAAGAAATTGATAGTCTTCCCAGATCATGAGAGAGTTTGCTCCTATTATGCATTGGAGTTTCATATATCTAATTAAATATATTGCCAGGGCCAGACAGTGCAATAAACTTTGAAAAGCCCCACACCTCCTAAGTATTTACATACCGTCTCTTGTTTAGGACTCTGGATAACAGGTAGGAAAATATACAATACCATGCTGAGTCGATTATGCCACTCAAGTTTATAATAGTGATATTTCAACCTTTAAAATACCAAATTAAATATAATTCATATCACCTTCTTCTTGTCTTGTTCTTCATATTCAAAACCTAACAAATTAACTTGTGTTTGTGATTATATGTGAGCTATCTGAGGAGCTGTGCCAGTGCATCACCCCAATATCTTCTTTCCATTCGTCCTCGTAAACCAGGCACCCAGGACTCGTGAGAGATGTTATTATACTTGGTTGGATTACAAACTTAAATATTTGCACATTTTTGTGATTTTCGGATGTCAATCACATATGTACATGTAATATTGCAGCAACATGCTTGACTGGAATGCTGCTGCAATTTTAGCTTGTGGCGACTTGTTGCAGCAATATTGCCGCTATTGCAGCAACCTAATTTGCATAGGAAAAGATATTGCTGCAATATTGCTGCAACTAGTCACCAGAAGGCTTGTATTTTAATAAGGGCTGTGCAATATGCATAATTCTGTCATTTTTCAGTTTCCGTGTTCCACACGGAGATATTCCGTGTGACTCCGCATCATTCGGAGTTTTCTCCGTGTCAATATGCATATTTCAGTCATTTCTCAGTTTCCGTGTTCCTCCGCGTTCCTCCGCGTTCCTCCGTGTCATGCGGAGTTTTCTACACGTAGATTCCGTGTTGAATCGTCCCAATACTCCGCATGATTCCGCGTGGCCAATGCGGAGCCATGCGGAAATCAACTACACGG
This sequence comes from Hanleya hanleyi, assembly GCA_036873755.1. NCBI lineage: Eukaryota > Metazoa > Mollusca > Polyplacophora > Lepidopleurida > Hanleyidae > Hanleya > Hanleya hanleyi. The sequence goes on along the minus strand of JAVTVY010004047.1, from coordinate 18,636 downwards.
AGTTTACGCGTAGTTACGCGTAGATTCCGTGTGTCACGCGGAGATCTGATCTACGGGAAACCAGATTATCTCATTTTTACCCCTCGGCCAATTTTGGCCATGGGTTATTGTCGTCGTCTTGTACGTCCCTCTGTGCGTACGTCCGTACGTCTGTACGTGAGCGAGATAGCCGGAGAACGGTTCCACTGAAGAATTCAAAATTTGGTATGCTTATTTACCTAGTCAAGGACCAGAAGCCTATTGAATTGGGACCTGATTCGATGAACACTTTGGCGGCCATCTTTAATTTTATGCGAACTGGATAATGATCCATATCTCGGAAACCATTCAACTGTTCAATACGAAAGTTAGTATACAGCATCGATACATCAAGCAACTTTCAATGAATTACCAAACCGGCTTTTCTGATTAGCTGGAAATCCTGGAGGCCATCTTTAATTTATGCAAAATCGATAATGATACATATCTCTCTTACCATTCAATTGTTTTATATGAAAGTTGGTATACATCATCGATGCATACAGATACTTTAAATCTGGACCTGATTGACTGAAAACCTTGGTGGCCATCTTTAATTTATGCAAAAACTTAAATAATATATATCTCTGATATCATTTAAGTGTTCTATACCAAACTTGGTATACAGCATCGATATATCAAGAGACTTGCAATGAATAACCACATCAGTTCCTCTGAGTGGAGAGAAGGATGGGCGGCCATCTTTACTTTATCCAAAATTAATGATCTCGTTCTCTGATACTGTTCAATTGCTCGATGTAAAATTTGGTATACATCATCGATGCATACTTACGACAAATGACAGTTCTGGTTTCTCTGATTGGGCGGAAACCTTGGTGGCCATCTTTAATTTATGCAAAATCTTTAATGATGTATATCTCTGATACCATTTCAGTGTTCTATACGAAACTTGGTATACAGCATCAATGTATCAAGAGACTTTCAATTAATAACCACATCAGTTCCTCTGAGTGGCGGGAAAGATGAGCGGCCATCTTTAATTTATGCTAAATCATTAATGATCTCTATCTCTGATACCGTTTAAATGCTCGATGTAAAATTTGGTATACATCATTGATGCATCAAGAAACTGATGTAATGAAAACCGGTTTCTCTGATTGGACGGAAACCTTAAGGGGTCATTCCTAATTGCAAAATTTTTGATAATTGCAAATTTTTTGATAATCTGTATTTTTGTGACTGCTCGGTGTTACTGACATCTTGGTTCAAATTGAATACATTATATTGTATTTTTGATTCCAATTCAGTAAGAAACCATTAATTATTTTGTCGATAGTCTTGCTACATGTAGGGTACTGCTATGAGTGCTGTCTAGAAGTAAATCAATGGCCAGTGTTTCGTCGCTCCCTGGAAAAATCTTTGCAGGCTAGTGAATTTCTACATGATTAGCAACAGTAAACTTCGAGATGGACTTGAGATGTAGGGAGCACATCAGGTTTTAAAACATTCCAAAATTCAAACTCATCCACTGCATGACCTTGTCAAAAAATGAGCTCATTCGAACTGAAGTCTCCCATGTTCGTATCTCTTTTTATGTGCCATTGTACAATATACTAATAATAGTAGTTAGTACATTGTATATAAATATTATGTTCATGTGAGTATGAACAAATAATATAGTTATACTAGTGTTGCTGGACATGTCTGTGCATCATTTATACAGTACTTTTAGGAGAACATAAGACCTTGGGTCAGTGGAAGGTGTCAGTGCAAGATCAGTTAATCCCGCCTTCCAACAGCGCAATTCCTATATTTTGATGTGCCCAACTGTGGAAAATGTCAATTGGCATCGGCAGCATATGATCGAAAAACACTTCCGTGAAGTGAAAATCTTAGTCCAAAAACATTGCAATGATGCAGATTTTCTTTTTTTTACTTCTTAGAAAACATTCCAGCTTTAAACTGTCATCAAATGCTGCTGTAATACCACACAATAGGAAGGAATTTAGGAATATAGAATAGGAACGAAGTATTTGTGGTGAGATGCAACAAGAACATCATCATTCAACCTGGCAAGTTCCATCAAATGGACTATAAATTGTATTATTTCCGCCGCCAAGGCCCCCAGCCGCCAGAAACCCTAGATACTGTGTGGTGCACTCTGAGCCATTTTGAGGCATTTTGGGATGAGTTCCGGCTAGCACAGGGTATTTCAGCAATCAAGCTACCCCAGCCCAGCCACTCCATTTAGCCCATGATGAAGCCAGATACCGATGAAGCTTATATAACAATATGAAACAGGTGGATTAAAAAAAACTGTATTTGTAACTCCTGAAATGGTGTTGATGAACACATATTTACATGATTTTTTTTTCACATGGTCTGAATTCTATTCAGCATGAGGAATGATTATATAGTGAGGTATAATATAGGGATCTAAGCGAAGGCTTTTTTGGTGTGATTTCTTCAGTCATGGAATAGTGCTAATATTTATTCTAAACAAACAGTATTTACCACCATGTTAATAAGTGGCTGTATCCTGGAGCTGTGAAACAAAGCCACAAAAGAATAAGAACTTTGTAGATTTTGAAGTGGAAGCTAAACAAATAGGCTTATACTGTGTGAAGAAATTTGACATGGCCTAAAGTGACTATTCTGTAGTGTGGACTACATAAAATGTTTTGCGGAAAATTATCTGTATGCTCAAAATTGTATCAGGATATTTGAAAAAAAATAGGTTCATTTAAAGGTCAACCTAAACGATCTGAGGTCAAAAATATAAAAAAATAGTCAATTATTCTCTAAAGCCCTTGAATTTTGGGTACCGGTAAGGAAACGTGTACAAATCCTGTACATATATAATCTCCAGTTTCAGGTGATTGATTCACGTAATCGATTGGTTACCTTGTTGATCTACTAGGAGATAAAAAGATTGATCACCTGGATAGAAAACGAGGGGATCTGATGTTACATGTATTCAAATTTTATATATTCACAGGTGAGCGTCAGCTTCTTTTGACGCTATGGAGTGGGCACAGCCATTCAATTGCGTATGGTACAAAAGCCAATGTTGCCATTAACAAATCAGCTATTTGTATTGGTGGATTTGTACAGCCGGACAAGTGGTCTGAAATAGTTGACCTCATTGACAAAACGCAGGATGGGCTTGGGGAACGCTTTCTCTTCTGGCTTCTTCCAATCAAGTTGTATTACGAGAGGTATGAAAAATATTGCTAATGTAGACCAGTGATGAATGTTAAATTGCCCATTTTTATACGCCCGCCAAAAGGCGGACGTATTATGTGATGGCGGTTTCCGTCCGTCTGTCCGTGTGTCCGTCTGTCCGTCCCTCGTGTTCAGTCTATATCTGGAACAGCTTTCTATCAACAATTCAAATTTTTGGTGAATGGATACCCTACGGGGAGGCGATGTGTTGTGTACCAAAAATGAAGGTCAAGGTCAAAGGTCACTGGCCAGAAAACAGGAAATCACTGAAGTGTTCGTGTCCGGTCTATATCTGTGAATGTTTTCTATCCACAGTTGCAATTTTTTTTAAGTGGATACGCTAGGTGGAGACGATGTGTCGCGTACCAAAATTGAGGTGAAAGAGAGGTCAAAGGTCACTGTTGCCTAAAATCAGGAAATCATTGATCAATGACAGTTTTCTATCTACACTTATAATTTTTTGTGAGTGGATGCCCCAGGGGGGAACGATGGGTTGCATACAAAATGTAGGTCGAGGTCAAAGGTCAGTGTGACGGAAAAATCAGGAAATCATTGAAAATTTCTCATTTATTGTGACTGGATTTAATAGGGGGAAACGAGGTGTCCCATGCCAAAATATAGGCCGCCGCCAAGGTCGAAGGTCAAAGGTCACTGACCCCAAAATCAGGAAATTATTAAAAGTAACTTTTTTTGTGTCAGTAGATACATGAGGGGGACACGATGTGTCACATACCACAATGTAGGTCAAGGCCGAAGGTCGAGTCACTGTGAACCCCAAAATCATGAAATTGTTTAAAATCATGATTTTTTGTGTCCATTGATACACATGCTCGCAAGCCAGTGTGTCGATCGATACACTGGCTTGGTTAGTTACCCATGTGAGTTCTGGATATAAATAGATCAAGAGGTTTCTTCTAAATCAACCCAATCAGTGAACGTGCTAAGCCAGCTAGTCGATTAGGTCAATCTGCTGCTAGGTAGGAGATATGAGAGGATTGAATTTCATTGCGGACTCGACTGCTTTGATGTCAAGTTGAAATCAACATCGGAAGTCAAAGCAAAAACCGCAAGCTTGGGATACCGACATTCTTACTTGAAACAAGCGCGGTGGAAGAAATGTACGAGATTGTATAATGGAGGCGTCGACTCAAGAACTCATTCGAAAGACCAAAAATGTCAAGGTAGTATTTACCTGGACTTGTGAAAATGATTGAGATATTGAGGGAAGACAATTTGTCGTGTACCAAAATGTAGGTCAAGATTAAAGGCCAAGGTCACTGTGACCCAAAAATTTGAAATCATTAAAATTAACCTTTTTTGTGCCAGTAGATACATTAGAGGGACATGATGTGTTACATACCAAAATGTGGGTCAACGGTCACTGTCACCCAAACTCAAGAAATCATTAAAAGTCACATTGTCATTTTCCTGTCGAAGACCAGATCATGTAATGCAATGTTGCATTCTGTTCATTCACCCGTTAACATTAGCTGTCCATGCGATATCTCGTTTCAAGATATGGATTGATACCAAACTTTGGGTATAGCTTACTCACATTGCAAAGAGAGATCAATTTGTCAGAAGTCAAATTTTTAGATGTGTTAGATTGGAATATTCAGACTTGTCTCCCCTACATGTATATGGCATTTGTACTATTTTCTTATGTTTGACTATTGTCAATTCAGTGTGAGATATGTGAGCTCACGACTCTTGTTTCATGGTCACCTAGTTACCAAGAGTTCAGCCCATTTTAGCTTATCATTCAGCATAAGATGTGATGTATGTAACATTCTCAGAAGCATAAAATCGCAGACCTTTCTCTGCATTGCTAGCTACCAATTCCGATCAAGGCCATTAACAATCTAGAAATTCAGACCAGTGTAATTCCAAATATACGGGCGTATATTGAAGCCCCTTGGGCTCTTGTTTATTTTATCACCCCGCTCAATATTATCCCCGGGTATTACATAGTCGATGGAGGACGAAAAATTGACTGCGCTATACTTGAGCTGCGATATAGTGAATCCATTGTTAATTTGTCAAGCGCGGAAAGTCGCCCATGGTCATAACTTAAAGAACGACAGTACCCAGTCTCAAAGAATTAGAGAGCGCTAGTCCTCCTAATTACAACACTGAATGTATTGTATAAAATTCTGTGAAGATCAATTTACTGTTTGTGTAATAAACTGTACTATTCTGCTGTGCAGATATTAATGAGACATGATACCATACCAGATTGTTGTGCAATGTTTTTGTTGCGAACTTGCAAAATTGTCAGAGTAAAACAAAAAGCGGCAAAGATGAACATTTTATTGTGGCCTTGAACATGATAGAATAATTTAGCTATCCTGTTTCACTGGCTGTATGCTGCACCAGTGTAATACTGCGGACCGGGAACATGGATAGACAGAAATTTGCTTAACTCACCTCTGCATGGATCAATGTCGACCCGTGCTTGTAGCTTGCAGATGGCGAGGAGCAGTCCACTTCACACGAAAAATTTTCCCTTCTGTCTAAACACCGCTTTGACATTCGACTAAACAGACATACCCTAACCCTAAAAAGGGGGTATGAAAATTCGGAATTTTTCCCCATGTACGGTGGGTTAAATTTTCCGTATTGGAAGTGGTGGGGGGGGGGGGGGCGAGAGGTGACGAAAGCCATATTTTTTTTGCGTATGTAATACTGGAATGGAACCTTGACACTCGACTTCACATACATTCCTCAAACGCCACATTGACACTCAACTAAAGTTACACTCCTCCCTACACTGCTTCATACTCGACTTGACGTACAGTTCTCCCTAATACCGCTTTGACACACGACTAAACAAACATTCCTGCATAAGACTGCTTTGACACTCGACTGCACGTACATCCCATAACACTGTTTGACATTCAACTTGAGGTACATTCCCCCCTAACAACGCTTTGACATTCGACTCCACGTACATTCCTCCCTAACACCACTTTGACAGTCGACCTCACATACATTCCTCCCTAACACCGCATTGACAGTCGACCTCACATACATTCCTCCCTAACACCACTTTGACACTCGACTTCATGTACATTCCTCCCTAACACTGCTTTGACACTCAACTCGACATACATTCCTCCCTAACACCGCTTTGACACTGCACTTCAGATACATTCCTTCGTAAGAGTGCTTTGAAAGTCAACTTGAAGCACACTCATGCAGAACACCCAGCTTCGACATTACCCTAGTTACTCTGGTGGAGAAATTATATGACTTCTATAGCTGAAATGACCCTAAACCTTCACGTACATTCCTTCCTAACACCGCTTTGACACTCGACGTCACATACATTCCTCCCTAACACCGCTCAAATGACACTCGACCTCACATACATTCCTCCCCAACACCGCTTTGACACTCGACTTCACATACATTGCTCCCTAACACCGCTTTTGACACTCGACCTCACATACATTTCTCCCTAACACGGCTTTGACACTCGACCTCGCATACATTCCTCCCTAAGACCGCTTTGACAGTCGACCTCACATACATTCCTCCCAAAAACCGCTTTGACACTCAACTTCATGTACATTCCTCCCTAACACTGCTTTGACATTCAACTTCTCGACTCCATGTACATTCCTCCCTAACACCGTTTGACACTCTACTCCACATACATTCCTGCCTAACACTGGTTGACACTCGACTTAACATACAATCCTCCCTAACACCGCTTTGACCATGTACATTCCTCCCTAACACCGCTTTGACATTGAAGTAAACATACATTTGACATTCGACTTCAAGTACACTTCTCCCTAACCGCTTTGACACTCGACTTCACATATCTTCCTCCCTAACACTGCATTGACACTCGACTTCACATACATTCGTCCCTAACACCGCTTTGACACTCGACTTCACGTACATTCCTCCCTAACACCGCTTTGACACGACCTCACATACATTCCTCCCTAATGCCGCTTTGACACTCGACTTCACATACATTCCTCCCTAACACCGCTTTGACACTCGACCTCACATACATTCGTCCTTAACACCGCTTTGACATTCGACCTGACATACATTCCTAACTAACACGGCTTTGACACTCGACTTCACGTACCTTCCTCTCCAACACCGCTTTGACACTCGACCTCGCATACATTCCTCCCTAACACCGCTTTGACACTCGACCTCATGTACATTCCTCCCTAACAGCGCTTTGACAGTGGACTTGACATACATTCCTCCCTAACACTGGTTGACACTCGAGCTCATCTACATTCCTCCCTAACACTGCTTTGACATTTGACATGCGTACATTTTTTTCTAACACCGCTTTGACACTGCACTTCAGATATATTCCTTCGTAACAGTGCTTTGAAAGTCAACTCATGATGAACACTTAGCTTTGACATTAGCCTAGTTATGCTTTGATGGAGAAATTATCTGACTTGTATAGCTGAAATGACCCTAAACCTGATAGTTACGGAGCATCCCTAACCCTAAGTCCTAATCCCGCTTTGACACTTGACCTCACATACATTCCTCCCTAACACCGCTTTGATACTCGACCTCATATACATTCCTCCCTAACACCGCTTTGACACTCCACCTCACATACATTCCTCCGTAACACCGCTTTGACACTCGACTTCACGTACATTCCTCCCTAACACCGCTTTGACACTCGACTTCATGTACATTCCTCCCTAACCCTGCTTTGACACTCGTCCGTCAGATCACCGAAGTTAAGCAGCGTTGAACTCGGTCAATACTTGGATGGGTGACCGGGTGCTGTACCAGCTGGGCTGATCAGTGTCCAGAATAATAGGAACTGTGGACACTCGTGTTCTGGCACGTGTAGGCACCGTCGTGATATGACTGAAACAATGTTGAAAACGACGTTAAATCCTACTCACTCACTTTGACACTCGTCTCCATGTACATACCTCCCTAACACCGCTTTGACATTGAAGTGCTTCATTCGGTGTCGGACATTGTCCGTGACCGGCCCGTTATTTGCAGGCTTGGCCTAGTTATGCTTTGATGGAGAAATTATCGGACTTGTATAGCTGAAATGACCCTAAACCTGATAGTTACGCAGCATACCTAACCCTAAGTCCTAACCCTGCTTTGACACTTGACCTCACATACATTCCTCCCTAATACCGCTTTTGACACTCGACATCACGTACATTCGTCCCTAACACCGCTTTGACACTCGACCTCATATACATTCCTCCCTAACACTGCTTTGACACTCGACCTCGCATACATTCCTCCCTAACACTGCTTTGACAGTCGACCTCACATACATTCCTCCCTAACACCGCTTTGACACTCGACTTCATGTACATTCCTCCCTAACCCTGCTTTGACACTCGTCTCCATGTACATTCCTCCCTAACACCGCTTTGCCATTGAAGTAAACATACATTTGACATTCGACTTCAAGTACACTTCTCCCTAACCGCTTTGACACTCGACTTCACATACCTTCCTCCCTAACACTGCTTTGACACTCGACTTCACATACATTCGTCCCTAACACCGCTTTGACACTCGACTTCACGTACATTCCTCCCTAACACCGCTTTGACACCTCACATACATTCCTCCCTAACGCCGCTTTGACACTCGACTTACATACATTCGTCCCTAACACCGCTTTGACACTCGACCTCGCATACATTCGTCCCTAACACCGCTTTGACATTCGACCCGACGTACATTCCTAACTAACACGGCTTTGACACTAGACTTCACGTACCTTCCTCCCAACACCGCTTTGACACTCGACCTCGCATACATTCCTCCCTAACACCGCTTTGACACTCGACCTCATGTACATTCCTCCCTAACACTGCTTTGACATTTGACTTGCGTACATTTTTTCCTCCCTAACACATACATTCCTGCCTAACACTGCTTTGACACACGACCTCATGTACATTCCTCCCTAACACCGCTTTAACACTCGACCTCACATACATTCCTCCCTAACACCGCTTTGACAGTCTACCTCACATACATTCCTCCCTAACACCGCTTTGACACTGCACTTCAGATACATTCCTTCGTAAGAGTGCTTTGAAAGTCAACTTGAAGCACACTCATGCAGAACACCCAGCTTCGACATTACCCTAGTTACGCTTTGGTGGAGAAATTATATGACTTCTATAGCTGAAATGACCCTAAACCTGATAGTTATGAACCATACCTAACCCTAAGTCCTAATGCCGCTTTGACACTCGACACGACATACATTCCTCCCTAACACCGCTTTGACACTCTACTTCACGTACATTCCTCCCTAACACCGCTTTGACACTCGACGTCACATACATTCCTCCCTAACACCGCTTTGGCACTCGGCCTCACATACATTCCTCCCCAACACCGCTTTGACACTCGTCTTCACATACATTCCTCCCTAACACCGCTTTGACACACGACCTCACGTACATTCCTCCCTAACACCGCTTTGACACTCGACTTCACATACATTCCTCCCTAACACCGCTTTGACACTCGACCTGACATACATTCCTCCCTAACACCGCTTTGACACTCGACTTCACATACATTCCTCCCTAACATCGCTTTCACACTCGACTTCACATACATTCCTCCCTAACACTGCTTTGACACTCGACCTCACATACATTCCTCCCTAACACCGCTTTGACAGTCGACCTCACATATATTCCTCCCTAACACCACTTTGACACTCAACTTGACATACATTCCTCCCTAACACCGCTTTGACACTGGACTCTATGTACATTCCTCCCTAACACCGCTTTGACACTGCACTTCAGATACATTCCTTTGTAAGAGTGCTTTGAAAGTCAACTTGAAGCACACTCATGCAGAACACCCAGCTTCAACATTACCCTAGTTACGCTTTGGTGGAGAAATTATATGACTTCTATATCTGAAATGACCCTAAACCTGATAGTTATGAACCATACCTAACCCTAAGTCCTAATCCCGCTTTGACACTCGACCCGACATACATTCCTCCCTAACACCGCTTTGACACTCGACTTCACGTTCATTCCTCCCTAACACCGCTTTGACACACATCACGTACATTCCTCCCTAACACCGCTTTGACAGTCGACCTCACGTACATTCCTCCCTAACACCGCTTTGACACTCGACTTCATGTACATTCCTCCCTAACCCTGCTTTGACACTCGTCTCCATGTACATTCCTCCCTAACACCGCTTTGCCATTGAAGTAAACATACATTTGACATTCGACTTCAAGTACACTTCTCCCTAACCGCTTTGACACTCGACTTCACATACCTTCCTCCCTAACACTGCTTTGACACTCGACTTCACATACATTACTCCCTAACACCGCTTTGACACTCAACTTCACGTACATTCCTCCCTAACACCGCTTTCACACGACCTCGCATACATTCCTCCCTAACGCCGCTTTGACACTCGACTTCACATACATTCCTCCCTAACACCGCTTTGACATTCGACCTGACATACATTCCTAACTAACACGGCTTTGACACTCGACTTCACGTACCTTCCTCCCCAACACCGCTTTGACACTCGACCTCATATACATTCCTCCCTAACACCGCTTTGACACTCTACCTCATGTACATTCCTCCATAACAGCGCTTTGACAGTGGACTTCACATACATTCCTCCCTAACACCGCCTTGACACTCAACTTGACATACATTCCTCCCTAACACCGCTTTGACATTCAACTTCACATACATTCCTCGCTAACACCGCTTTGACACGTGACTTCACATACATTCCTCCATAACACTGGTTGACACTCGACGGTCGACCTCATGTACATTCTTCCCTAACAGCGCTTTCACACTGGACTTGACATACATTCCTCCCTAACACTGGTTGACATTCGAGCTCATCTACATTCCTCCCCAACACTGCTTTGACATTCGACTTGCGTACATTTTTTTCTAACACCGCTTTGACACTGCACTTCAGATATATTCCTTCGTAACAGTGCTTTGAAAGTCAACTTCAAGCACACTCATGACGAACACTTAGCTTTGACATTAGCCTAGTTATGCTTTGATGGAGAAATTATCTGACTTGTATAGGTGAAATGACCCTAAACCTGATAGTTACGGAGCGTACCTAACCCTAAGTCCTAACCCCGCTTTGACACTTCACCTCACATACATTCCTCCCTAATACCGCTTTGACACTCCACCTCACATACATTACTCCGTAACACCGCTTTGACACTCGACTTCACGTACATTCCCCCCTAACACTGCTTTGACACTCGACCTCACATACATTCCTGCCTAACACCGCTTTGACACTCGACTTCACATACATTCCTCCCTAACACAGCTTTGACACTCGACTTCACATACATTCCTCCCTAACACCGCTTTGACAGTCAACCTCACATACATTCTTCCCTAACACCGCTTTGACACTCGACTTCATGAACATTCCTCCCTAACACTGCTTCGACACTCAACTTCACATACATTCCTCCCTAACTCCGCTTCGACACTCGACTCCATGTACATTCCTCCCTAACACTGCTTTAACACTCAACCTCACATACATTCCTCCCAAACACCGCTTTGACACTCGACTTCACATACATTCCTGCCTAACACTGCTTTGACACTCGATCTCACATACATTCCTCCCTAACACCGCTTTGACAGTCGACCTCGCATACATTCCTCCCTAACCCCGCTTTGACAGTCGACCTCACATACATTCCTCCCTAACACCGCTTTGACACTCGACTTCATGTACATTCCTCCCTAACACTGCTTTGACACTCAACTTGACATACATTCCTCCCTAACACCACTTTGACACTCGACTCCCATGTACTTCTATAGCTGAAATGACCCTAAACCTGATAGTTATGAACCATACCTAACCCTAAGTCCTAATGCCGCTTTGACACTCGACCCAACATACATTCCTCCCTAACACCGCTTTGACACTCTACTTCACGTACATTCCTCCCTAACACCGCTTTGACACTCGACATCACATACATTCCTCCCTAACACCGCTTTGACACACATCACGTACATTCCTCCCTAACACCGCTTTGACACTCGACTTCACATACATTCCTCCCTAACACCGCTTTGACACTCGACCTGACATACATTCCTCCCTAACACCGCTTTGATACTCGACCTCACATACATTCCTCCCTAACACCGCTTTGACAGTCAATTTCACATACATTCCTCCCTAACACCGCTTTGACACTCGACTTCATGTACATTCATCCCTAACACTGCTTTGACACTCAACTTCTCGACTCCATATACATTCCTGCCTAACACTGGTTGACACTCGACTTAACATACAATCCTCCCTAACACCACTTTGACATTGAAGTAAACATACATTTGACATTCGACTTCACATACCTTCCTCCCTAACACTGCTTTTACACTCGACTTCACAGACACATGACTCGCCTTCACATACATTCCTCCCTTACGATGATTTGACAATTGACTTCACATACATTCCTGAATAACCCACTTTGGCACTCGGCTTACATGTACCAGTTTGGCACTCAGCTTCACATACTCTAATCCCAAGTCGTCATCCCACTTTGACACACAACATCCCCTTTCTGTGACAGTGGGGTTTTATGTATTTTGCTTTGTAGTTTGTAGCTACTGACTAACTTACTATTGTATCTTTTTCGAAGGAAAATGAGAGCGGCCGAAAGTCGGTTAAAGGAAGACTATAACCTTTGGTCATTGGACCCCGTATTCCTCGAAATATATGATCAGCACAACAAGCAGGGAGAAGATGGCAAGTTCGTACAGTCTGAAAAGACATACCAATTTGAAGAAACAGCACAACATTTTGTTAATGGAATTTATGACAGCATTGTCCATAGATTGAGGTCAACCACAAGTTACAAGATGGACTCCAGTTCTTCTGATGAAGAGACCATGAATGACATACAAACACCAGAGGGGGCAACCTTGAAATATTGGGATCAGTTGGGGCGGCTGTCCTTGTCACTACACTGTTTAAAGGATGTCCTACAGCAGATGCTGAGAGGGTGTGGCAAGTTGGAAATGAAGACACTCATTTCCTTGGAAACAGTTAAAGCAGCAAAATTGCTGCTCGACCATTTGTTCTTACAAAAGAGTGAATATGCAGAGGTAAGTAGTGTATTAATGAAATTTTAGCATGATGCATATGGTGGAAGACATTAGCAATCTCTGGAATAGATTATGAACATGATGTTGAGGAACAAGGAAGGCTATTCCTAAAGTACATGTAGAAGAAATGAGTAGTTGACCCTGTGTGGCAGGCTATTACTAAGTTTTACTCCTCTGCTCATAGCCATTTCTTGACCTTGTGGAGCTGTCCTGTCAGCAACTTTACTGGTCATGGCATCACTGACTGAAAGTTAAATTCAGTACAAAAGATTACAGAAGTTCTTCTGCCTTATTCACATATGTATTACTGCTCATCTGAGATCATGTCTTCCATCATATTTAACTTTTTCACATTATATGTTGAAAAGTATGAAATAAACCTCAAGTGACTACAGTGATAGGTACAATTGCTATGTATGTAGTTGTGCATTTTGCATGTCCGTCTACTCGCCTGTGTTCCATCTGTCCACATGTTCACTATTGTTATCGCATGATTATCATATTAAAAAGGATAGATGAGAAGTTATGCGCTGTGATGGTGGTGTGATAATTAACATGCAATTGACATCATATGTCAAGGCAGTTCATCAGTGTTGTATTACCCCATCGAGATACATGAGCATAAATGTTGATATTTCCACTTTGATGTTAGCTGAGCAGTGTCAGTTCCATTTATCTAACTTATTAAGTTCATCACCCATACCCATCATCGTCATAAATGAGAAAGAATAGCAGGGAAGTAAGTTTCGGCCAATGTCACTTGATTGTTTGTTTAACATGACCAGTCCTCCTATGTTTTCAGGTCAAATAATTAAAATAGATGACGGATTGATATTTTCATGAGTAAAACTTACTCATTTCATCCATATTTGTATACAATTGGTTTGTAATTTAATAATTAATAATAAATAATTATAGCATCTAGCATGTGTATTTAAAAACTTACGGTCATGCTAAACAACCAATCAAGTGACAATGGCCTCACAGGAAAGTTTATCTTACATAGGTTTATATATAATGAGATTCCCCATCTGTCATTTCATCCATATACATGTCCATGTGTCCATGCATTAGTTTGTCATACATGTAGAACAATCTTGAGCAGTGTTATTGACCCAGCTTGTACGAACTTTTCAGGGAATGCAAGAAAGCGTTTCTACTGGGGCCAGTACCACAAGAAGAGTGGAAGACGGTATCATCAAACGGCTTCTGGAAGAACCAGGCCCTGTTGTATCTATAAGGCAACTGTCAAGAAGTAGATTGAATGGGCAATATATAACGTCGAGTCTTGCATCTGATGCCTGCAAAAAAGCCTCAGAGCATGGGTTGGGAACCGAGAGAAAAATTACCACCAAACAAGGAAAGAGGGCTATGCGAGTTTTTGTCAAAACACATCCAGACAACGTGACATTTGCAACTCTTGAACAATTCCAGACAACAGTGGATCTGTACAAACAGCAATTCAACTTGCCCCTTCCAAAACAATGTGCAGTTGAAGCTGAGGATGTCCAATTGTACATAACACAAGCTGCCACAACATCAGCTACAACATCACCTACAACATCACCTACATCAGGTTCAACATCACCTACAACATCACCTACAACATCACCTACAACATCACCTACAACATCAGCTACAACAGCACCTACAACATCAGCTACAACATCACCTACAACACCAGCTACAACATCACCTACAACATCAGCTACAACATCACCTACAACATCACCTACAACATCAGCTCCATCAGCTGATCCTGCATCGGACTCGTTGGAAGTGTAAAATAAAACTCCTATTATGCATAGACATACCTGATCTGCTTTAATATATGTAATATGCATAATCATGTGTGAAATATATATTTTTATATTGCACGTTTGCCTTTCAAATTTGTTTGCAGTTGAAATCTGCATTCGAGATGTGTAGTTGTGATATTTTTGTTATCTGTGTTTTATTAATACATGTAGAAGTCAATATGGCATGTATGATGAAGCATTTATACAACAGCTAGTCATAGATTTGATACATGTGTATTTGTAGTCTCGCATATGCAGATCGTATCACTCACCCCGTTCTACGCTCTGCCGACAATAACCGCATGTATCATTATGCCCCCCCCTCTAATTAGAGGGGGGGGGCATATAGCCGACATCTGAGGTGATGTTGATAGCCGTGTTTGTTTTGATTTCACTGTCGAGGTTGAAAGACATGACCCCACCAGTTCTTCCCAGAATGAAATAGACCGGTCGACCGGTTTATTTCCGACAGCCCCTTCCCCGAATGAAATTGGTTAATATTGTATGGACAAGTATGAAATTTGCATGATGCATGATTGCAGTTGAAATCTGCATTCGATTGTTGGCAAAGCGTAGAACGGGGTGAGTGCATATCGGAGAGTAGTGTATTTGCAGTTGTGATATTTTGATTTCCTCCTCCCATCACCCGGCCACCCCACCGTCTGATATGTAGAAGTCAATATGAGATGTGTGGTGAAGCATTCATATAACTGCTAGTGATAGACTTGATACATGTGTATGTGCAATTGTGATATTTCTATACCCTCCCCGCGTCTGATATTTTTTATATTTATGTTTTATTGATACATGTAGAAGTCAATATGACATACATGATGAAGGATTTATATAAGAGATAGTCATAGATTTGATACATGTGTATGTAGAGTTTTGAATGTTTTTATGCCCCCTCTCTCTCTTAGAGGCAAACCCCCCTCCCTCTTCCGAGTCTGATTATTTTGATGTTTTGCCTTTCAAATATGTTGTAGTTAACATATGTGCAGTTGTGATATTTATGCCCCCCCCCTCTAACTAGAGGGGGGGACATTTAGCGATCGCTTTCTCCGTCCGTCTGTCCGTCCGAATTTGTTGTCCGCGCGATATCTCGGTTAATAATTGATGGACAGGATTGAAACGTGCATGGAATGTGGCCAGTGGCTCATAGTTGTGCAGCGTAGAGTTTTTTCTGAGTTCCGGTATCATTTTCAAGAGTTATGGCCCTTTTTCTGAAATCTCTGTGAATGGGACTTGTCCGGGCTGGATCTTGGTTAATATTGTATGAACAAGTATGAAATTTGCATGACATGTGGTCAGTGCCCCACAGTTGTGCTGCTTAAAGTTTCTCCCCGTTCCGCCTATATTTTCAAGAGTTATGGCCCTTTGTTCCTGAAATCTCCATGAATTGGGACTTGTCCGGGCTGGATCAAGGTTAATATTGTATGGACAATTATGAAATTTGCAGGGTATGTGGTCAGTGCCCTGTAGTTGTGCAGCGTGAAGTTTCTTCGCGTTTCGCATATATTTTCAAGAGTTATGGCCCTTTTTTCATCAAGTCTTTGTGAATTGGGATTTGTCCAGGCTGGATCTCGGTTAATTATGCCCCCCCTCTAACTAGAGGGGGCATATAGCGATCGCTTTGTCCGTCCGTCCGTCTGAATTTCTTGTCCGGGCAATATCTCGGTTAATATTTGATGGACAGGATTGAAACTTGCATGGAATGTGGCCAGTGGCTCGTAGTTGTGCAGCGTAGAGTTTTTTCCGAGTTGCGGTATAATTTTCAAGAGTTATGGCCCTTTTTCTGTAATCTCTGTGAGTGGGACTTGTCCGTGCTGGATCTTGGTTAATATTGTATGGACAAGTATGAAATTTGCATGATATGTGGTCAATGACCCATAGTTGTGCAGCGTAAAGTTTCTCCACGTTTCGCTTATATTTTCAAGAGTTATGACCCTTTGTTCCTGAATTCTCCGTGAATTGGGATTTGTCCGGGCTCGATGGCATACAATTGAGCAATCTCTGATTGCTTCCTTCCTGTGTTCCCATTACTGTTTGGTACATGGTGACAGGCTGGATTATTCCCATTACTGTCTGGTACATGGTGACAGGCTGGATTATTCCCATTACTGTTTGGTACATGGTGACAGGCTAGATTGTTCCCATCACTGTTTGGTACATGGTGACAGGCTAGATTATTCCCATCACTGTTTGGTACATGGTGACAGGCTAGATTATTCCCATTACTGTCTGGTACATGGTGACAGGCTAGATTATTCCCATCACTGTTTGGTACATGGTGACAGGCTAGATTATTCCCATCACTGTCTGGTACATGGTGACAGGCTGGATTATTCCCATTACTGTTTGGTACATGGTGACAGGCTAGATTATTCCCATCACTGTTTGGTACATGGTGACAGGCTAGATTATTCCCATCACTGTCTGGTACGTGGTGACAGGCTAGATTATTCCCATTACTGCCTGGTACATGGTGACAGGCTGGATTATTCCCATTACTGTCTGATACGTGGTGACAGGCTGGATTATTCCCATTACTGTCTGGTACATGGTGACAGGCTGGATTATTCCCATTACTGTCTGGTACATGGTGACAGGCTGGATTATTCTCATTACTGTCTGGTACATGGTGACAGGCTGGATTATTCTCATTACTGTCTGGTACATGGTGACAGGGTGGATTATTCCCATTACTGTATGGTACATGGTGACAGGCTAGATTATTCCCATTACTGTCTGGTACATGGTGACAGGCTGGATTATTCCCATTACTGTCTGGTACATGATGACAGGCTGGATTATTCCCATTACTGTCTGGTACATGATGACCGGCTAGATTATTCCCATTACTGTTTGGTACATGGTGACAGGCTGGATTATTCCCATTACTGTCTGGTACATTGTGACAGGCTGGATTATTCTCATTACTGTCTGGTACATGATGACAGGCTGGATTATTCCCATTACTGTCTAGTACATGATGACAGGCTGGATTATTCCCATTACTGTCTGGTACATGATGACAGGGTGGATTATTCCCATTACTGTCTGGTACATGGTGACAGGCTGGATTATTCCCATTACTGTCTGGTACATGGTGACAGGCTGGATTATTCCCATTACTGTTTGGTACATGGTGACAGGCTGGATTATTCCCATTACTGTCTGGTACATGGTGACAGGCTGGATTATTCCCTTTACTGTCTGGTACATGGTGACAGGCTGGATTATTCCCATTACTGTTTGGTACATGGTGACAGGCTGGATTATTCCCATTACTGTCTGGTACATGGTGACAGGCTAGATTATTCCCATTACTGTTTGGTACATGGTGACAGGCTGGATTATTCCTATTACTGTCTGGTACATGGTGACAGGCTAGATTATTCCCATTACTGTTTGGTACATGGTGACAGGCTAGATTATTCCCTTTACTGTCTGGTACA
>JAVTVY010004046.1:0-38457 GCA_036873755.1 Hanleya hanleyi | reverse complement strand
TTTGTTCTTAGTAACAATGGACAAAAAGATCCTCTAGTCATTAGGTTACAATTATCGGACAATGGTGGGCGCCAAGATCCTTCAGGATCTCTCGTTTTTAAATGCGAACAGTTTACATAGACAATTCTGGTAAATGTCAATTTTATATGCGTACAGTTTACAGTCAATTCTGGTAAATGTAACCTTACATGATCAATTCTGGTAAATGTCATTTTTATATGCGTACAGCTTACATAGTCAATTGTGGTAAATGTCACTTTTATATGCGTACAGCTTACATAATCAATTCTGGTAAATGTCTCCTTTATATGCGTACAGCTTAAATAGTAAATTCTGGTGAATGCCACTTTTATATGCGTACAGATTACACAGTCAATTTTGGTAGATCTCACCTTTATTTGCGTAGAGTTTATATAGTAAGTTCTGGTAAATGTCACATTTATATGTGTACAGCTTGCATAGCCAATTCTGGAAAAAGTCACTTTATATGCGTAGAGCTTACATAGTCAATTCCGGTAAATGTCAATTTTATATGGGTAATTCTTACGTAGTCAATTCCGTTAATTGTCACATTTATATGCGCACAACTTACACAGTCAATTTTGGTAAATGCCACTTTTGTGCATACATATTACACAGTCAATTTTGATAAATACCACATTTAAATGCGTACAACTTTCATAAACAATTCTGGTAAATATTACTTTTATATGCGTAAAGCTTACATAGTCAATTCTGGTAAATCTCGTTTTTATATGCGTACAGCTCAAATAGTCAAATCTGATCAATGCCACTTTTTTATACGTACATATGCGAATGTCACTTTTATAGGCGTAAAGCTCACATAGTCAATTCTGGTAAATCTCACTTTTATATGCGTACAGCTCACATAGTCAATTCTGGTAAATATATCTTTTATATGCGTGCAGCTTACATAGCCAATTCTGGCAAATTTAGGTTGTATATGCGTACAGCTTACAATTCTGGAACTCAGCAGTTTGAGGTACTTATGAACACAGGTTGTGAGCACTGGCAATTTTGAAAGTGTATCTTACTGAAAATGTCAGCTGTGTTCATGGCGCGACATCATGCGAGGGCAATTTCTGGGGAATCGAGCAATTGAAGGCACGAAATTTGTTTGAAGGTCAAAGTTGAACTTTATACGCACCAAGAGCTAATACGCTCTCATGGTTAGTCTGAACACTCCCATGTGACTAACTAGATCTGGAATACACGTATGGCTAGTCTAGTCAACGGGTGACCCACACAAATGCCTTATATGTGACTACCCAGAGCTGACCTACTCGGCTGGCTAGTTTAGTGGACAGATGCTCCCCCACGAACACTCTAAAGGTGAGTACCCGAAGATAGCACTTGCCTGGTTAGTCTATCGGACAGGTGGCCCACATGAACACACTATATGTGACTATGCAGCAGTTTGGCTGGTCTGGAAAAGGTGTCCCAGACGAACACTCAGTACACACTCGTCCGACTAGTCTAGTGGCCAGATGATCCAAACGGACACTCTATATGAGACTACTCAGAGAAACTCTCGTACGTCAGTCTAGCGGACAGATGACACACTCGAACGCTCTATATGAGAGTACCCATACCTGGTTTGTCTAGTGGACAGTTTACCCACATGAGCACTGTGTGTGACTATCTCATGATGACATTGCGCTAGTCTAGCTGACAGGAGACCAATTCGAACACTCTATATGTGAAAACAGATAGACGGCACACTCGTCTGGCTAGACTAGTGTAGAGTTGACTCACACGAACATCATATATATATATATATATGACTCGCTTGAGCTGACACACACACGCCGGGCTAGACTAACAGACAGGGGACCCAATGAACAATATATATGTGTGACTACCCCATGATCACACTCTCGCAAGGCTAGTCTAACGGACAGGTGACCCACACGAACACTCTGTATGAGACTACCCAGAGCTGAAACAGTCGCCTGATTGATCTAGAGCACAGGTGAGTTTGTAGGACATACAACTCGTGTGGTAGTCCAGTATGGTAATTCTCACAAGCGAATATGTGTTGTTTTCGATATGACGCAGATCTCGGAGCATTGGACTTCCAAGAGCTGACACGTTCGTCTGGCTAGTCTAGCGGCCATGTGACCCACATGAACACTCTATATTTCACTACAATGAGATTACATACTCGCCTGGCTAGTCTAGCGAACAGGCGACACACGAACACTCTGTATGTGATTACTCAGAGATGGCACACTCGCCTGGCTAGCATAACAGAGAGGAAGCCACAGGAACAGCTGCCCTTTGCTGACCCAATCGGCTGGCTAGTCTAATGCACATGTGATCCACACGAACGCTCTATATGTGACAATTCAGAGCTTACACATTCGTCCGGCCGGTCTAGTGCACAGGTGACCCAAACGAACACTCTCTATGTGACTACTCAGAGTAGAAACATCAGCCTGTCTATTATAGTTGGCAGATGACCCACACGAGCTGACACTGCCGTCTGGCTAGTCTAGCGGCCAGGTGAACAACGGGGAAACCCTATGTCTGACCACCCATAGATGACACTCCTACCTGGTTAGTCTACCGGATAGGTGACCAACGAGACCACTCATAGATGACACACTCGCCTGGCTAGTGTGACAGACTGTTGGCCCACACGAAGAATATAAATGCGATTACCTCAAGACACTCTCACAAGGCAAGTCTGAAGGACAGGTGACCCACAAGTACATCCTATATGTGACTACCCAGAGCTGACGCGCTTGTCTGGCTAGTTTAGCGGACTGCTGCCCCACGAGGAAACTCCATGTGTGATTACCCATAGATGACACACTTGCCTGGCTAGGTCAATGGACAGGAGACTCAAACGAGCACTTTATATATGACTTCCCAAAGCTGACTACCTGGGTAGATTAGCGGACACTCTGTTTGAGACTACCCAGAGCTAACACAGTCTTATGGGTAATCTGACCGAGAGGGTACCCACACAATCATGGTATATGTGACTAATCAGAGCTAAAATCCTCGCCTGGCTCGTCTAGTGCACAGGTGACCAACGCAAACACTCTGTATGTGAATATTTAGGGATGACACACTCGTCTGCCAGTCTAGCGGACAGGTGACCTATATAAACACCCCATATGTGACTAATCAGAGCTATAACTCTCGCATTGCTAGTCTAGCTAACAGGTGACCCAGACGAATACTCAATATGTGAATTCCCAGAGATGATACACTCATCCGGCTAGCTTTGCGGATCTGTGATCCCCACGAACAACAGTATATGACTACCCACATATGACGCACTCGCCTGGAAAGTCCAGCGAACAGGCGACCGAGGATAACTCAAATCACGGGACTTCCGAGAGCTGATACACTCTTCTGGCTAGTCTAGCTGCCTTGCGACCCAAACGACCGCTCTATAAGAGACTACCCTGAGATGACATACTCGCCTGCTTAATCTAGCAGACAGGTAACCCACACGAACACAATGTATGTGACTACCCGGAGATGGTATAGTCGCCTGGCTAGTCTATGGGGGCAGGTGCCCCAAGCGAGCTGGCACACGCCACCGGTTAATAGTTTTCCTCTCTGAGATGACGCACTCGCCTGGTTAGTATAGCAGAGAGGAGATATACACGATCTGCCATGTACTAACTCACTCGTCTATTCCATATTCCATATAACAGTATTAGCACCAAATTCAAAAGGACAAGCATAGCATGAGACTGAGAGTAGAAACCTCAATCTGTTTAGTCTAGTTTGCAGGTGATAAACACGAATACTCTATAAGTGACTACCCAGAGATGGCACAATCGCCTGACAAGTCCATCTTCATGTTATCCAGCCAATTTCTACGTTCCCACTTCGAACCTGCCTTGATTTATCTGACCCGTTCAGTGTTAAAAATTTCACCTACTAACGACAGAAGAACCAATCAGAACGCACACATCGATTGCGAGTGAAGTCACGTAGAGTGACATCATCCTTTATTAGCTGCGTCTTTCCTCCTAATAAAGGTGCCCATTATTTAGGTCAGCCAATCGATAACGCTCTTGTGCGACCCATTTCGAAATGTTTTCGAGGTCAGTGACGTCTCGTGTCTATTTATAAGTTATTTGAACAGTGAAGGGGTCCAGATATATCAAGGGAAGTTCGAAGTGGGAACGTAGAAATTGGCTGGATAAAATGAAGATGGACAAGTCCATCGAGCAGGTGACCCAAACGAACACTTTATAAGTGACTACCCATACAAGGATAAAAAAAAATTAAAACTTACTAGATATATCACGCGCCTTACTTGGGAGCGAATTATATCCAGATAAAATCAAAAAAACAATATCCCAAACCAAATAGAAGATAGGCCTATGCCGTTTTTCAACCCAGAGAATCCGAGTATATGAAGGTCTCGAATTATTATTATCAATATCCATATCATTTCATTTTATCATTTAGTACCCTACATATTTCAGCAAACGTTCAGAGAGCGTGGCCCTCCGTGGGAACCACACACTAGATAGCAACCCGGTTTCTGTCACATGACGTTCTGCTAAGACTTACATCGTGTTAAAAAATTGAAGACCCAGAAGACCTTTATCTTGTTCGGGAATTATTTCATCCTCATGGTCTGGGTCACTTTTGGCATTTTCAGGGATATATTTCAATTATAAAATCTGGTTATATAACATTGGGATAACGACCAGCCAAACTTATATTTTTTCGAAAATGTCCTAACATCACTCATCACAAGTTCTAACCAATTGTACTGTGGTGGTCTTGTGGTAGAGCGCTCGCCTCGCAAGCGACAGGTCTCAGGTTTGATCCCAGGCTGAGTCATATCAAAGACTTAAACAATGGAACTTGTATCTTCCTCGCTTGGTGCTCAACAGGAAAATGATAGATCAAGGACGGGATTATCCGGTGTGGGAATAATGTGTCGCGATTTGACTGAAAAATGTTGAAAGCTACGTTAAAATTTTACTCACTCAGTCTAATCAATTGCGGCGGTGTTTGACCTTTGCGACAATATCTTAGAGAAACATACATATACATGTATAGTTGTTGTTCACAACATTACGATCATGGGATCGAATGACGAAATGAAGTGTCAGTGATTCAATGCTGCTTTTGTTTTCCAACGTCACGGGTCAAAACATACATTTACTATAAATAGGGATACAGTAAAAAATATGAAAAAAGTAAGAAATCAACCGAATCACGGTTCCAACTCGAATTTGGGTCTTTCAAAAAAGCGTCAATCCCGAAACATGTTTCTACGAGTATTAATAGTCCTCAGTTTGTTTTAAGCAAAGTGTGGTCAATTTTTGTCTAGTACTGAAGTCCATGTCGTAAAATTATCTTTACATACATAGGAGTCAAGGTCACAACTTCATTTGAAAAGATATTTTCTTAAACATATGGCTATTTTGTTGAGTTTATTGAAGGGATATGCAAGAGGTAGAACAAATTGTCGACGTCTGGCGACTGAAAATCAAACAAATGACTTCACAGGAAAGCTTCCCTCGGACGTAGCCTTAGTATCTCAGCCGCGCGTTTATTGTGCCTGTTCATGTGGAGGCCATGAAGTATCCAAACGACCCCCAACACCGGCTTAAGCGAAATTAGATACGCTAGCTCGGGAGTTGTGATGATAAATCAGCTTAAAACTCATCTGATGTCAATGGATGAGCACCGAGGACGTATGATGGAGTAAACGCCGCAACATGGGGTGAACCTGGTAAATGCAAGAATAACCAGAAAAAAAATAATCTATAATGCCCGACGTCGTACGGCTTAAAATTCCCACCAAAACATCAAACCTACATATATTTCTCGAATGACATGAAAAAGGGCTGCGCGTCGGGCTAACAGTCCACCAGCATAAACCTACCATATACAGTTAATAAATTGGAGCTGTATGCAAGAGGTGGAAAAAATTGTCGACGTCTGGCGACTAAAAAGCAACCATATGATCCCACAAGAAAGCTACTCACGGCACTTCACATTCAGACCCGAGATTTCGGTGAATCCTCGGACGTAGCCTTAGTGTCTCTGCCGCGCTTTCATTGTGCATGTTCACGTGGTGACCATGAACTATCCGAACGGCCCCTAGCCCCGGCTTAAGCGGAATTAGATACGCTACCTCGGGAGCTGTGATGATAAATCAGCTCAAACAACTCATCTCATCATCATGGATGAACATCGAGGACGTCTGATGGAGTAAACGCCTCAACATGGGGTAAATCTGGTAAATGCAAGAATACCCATAAAAACTAACCTATAATGCCCGACGTCGTACGGCCTAAACTTCCCACCAAAACAATAAAGCTACATATATTTGTCGAATGCTCATATGAACAGTCACAATCAAAGCGTGACTGAGATACACCATTCTCTAGATTTTAGAACGACTTTAGAACGATTATTATGGATTAAGAATACTGATCAGCGATACGGATTTTATATTTTAGGAACATCATTATGTCTTGTCGGCATCATTGAAAACTGTTGACCGATTTTCTCTTGCAGGAAACTAGCCTATGTTTATGTATGCTATGATTGCCTTTTTTGAATTTGGTGCTAATACGGTTATATGGATATGGAATAGGTCTCTGGATTATGGACGCGGATATTCTTTAATGGACGACGGCTGAATTATGAATGACGGACTAGACGCTTGTATGTACAGAGGGCGGGCTCGGGGACTAACAGTGTATCACTTGTAGTTCCAGGAATATATTTAGTCAAATTTCTCGAGGGGTCTAAACGGTCCTTAAACGGAACCCCCAAAAATACCATATGTATCTGAGATTCCGGAATAACTGGTAGAGCTTGCCTCATAGATACAGTGTGGCAAATTTAATCTCTCTAGGCTCAAGGATAAGCAAAATATTCCGATATTGATTAAATTATTCACCTTCTTGTAATATTAGTTATTTTCCTATGGTTGCCATGGAATCTGTATGGTCCATAGATGTCAAAATCATTACAACCTATTGTGGGACCTCTAGCGCAAGGTTCACCTCTCTGGCTGTCGGACTATATGGCGCTCACGATCAACTATATGTGCCTATCCAGCGGTGAGCCACTCGACTGGCCAGTCCGGCGGACAGGCGACTCAGGCGAACAATGTATATGTGACTACCCAGAGATGACACACTCGCCTGGCAAGTCTAACGCACAGGTGCCCCACACGAACACCCAATATGTGATTTCCCGGAGCTGACACACTCATCTGGTTACTTTAGTCTAACGGATTGGTAATCCATGATAACTCAGTGTATGGGACATCCAAGAGCTGACACGCTCGTCTGGCTAGTCTAGCAGGCCACATGGCCACCTCAAGCGCTGTATACATATCTACCCCGAGATGACACACTCGCCTGTCTAGTATAACACTCTACATCTGGCTCCCGTTTGCTGAATCACTCGTCTGGCTAGTCTAGCGGACAGTTGACCCAAATAAACACTATATATCTACTTAGGGTAGAAACCCCTACTTGTCTAGTCTAGCGGCGTGGTGACGCATGCGAGCACTTTATAAGTGACTATCCCAGAGCAGACACTTTCGCCTGGCTAGTCCACCGGACAGGTGAACAACGGGAAAATTACATTGGTGACTACTCGGGGATGATACACTCGCCCGGCTAGACTAGTGGACAGTTGACCCACAGGAACACTCTACATATGACTCCCCAGAGCTAACACACACGCCTGGCTAGTCTAACAGACAGGTGACCCACACGAACACTCCATATTGTGAATTCCCCGAGATGACACTCTCACAAGGCTAGTCTAGCGGACAGATGACCCACACGAACGGACACCCTATATGTGACTACCCAGTGCTGAAGGGGAAAACTCTATATGAGACTACCCAAAGATGACACACTCGCTTAGCTAGGCTAATGGACAGGATACCCACATGGATACTTTATATATTACTCGCCTAGCTAGTCTAGCGAACATGTGAACCACACGAACACTCTGTATGAGACTACCCAGAACTGACAGTCGTCTGGATAGTCCAGCGGAAAGGCGACTCAAGAACATAATTGTACATGTGACTGGATGGTCTAGCGGATTGGCAACCCATGATAAGTCAGAATATGGGACATCCAAGAGCTGGCACGCTCGTCTGGCTGGTCTAGCGCCCACGTGACCCTCACGAACAATGTAAAAAAAACTACCCAGAGATGGCACACTCCCCTGGCCAGTCCAGCGGACAGGTGGCCCAAGCGAACACTCTAAATATGATTATTCATAGCTGAAGCGCCAGGCTGTCTAGTCTAGAGGACAGGAGACCATTCCGAGCACTCCATATGTGACCATCCCAGAGTTGATACTCCCGTCTGGCGAATCTACCGGACAGGAGAACAACGGGAAAACTCTATGTGTGACTACCCATAGATGACACACTCGCCTGGATATACCAGTGGAGAGTTGACTCACACGAACACTCTATACGTGATATCCGGAGCTGATACACTCGCCTGTCTAGTCTGGTGGACAATTGACCAACGGGAACACCCTATGCGTGACTATCCAAAGCCAACACACTCGCCTGGCTAGTCTAGTGGACAGATGACCACACGAATACTCTATAGGTGATTACCCGGAGATGGCATACTCACCTAGCTAGTCTATCTGACAGGTGACTCACAAGAAGACACTACATGTGACTATTTACACAGGACACACTCGTTTGACTAGTCGACAAGTGACCCAGACGAACACTCTACACGAGACTACTCGGCGCAGAAACTCCCGTCTGTCCAGTGAAGCGGATAGATGACACGCACGACCACTCTATATGAGACTACCCTGCGAGAACACACTCGCCTGGCTAGTCTAGCGGGCAGGCGACCCATCCAAACACTCTAAATTTCACTACCTATACATGACAAACTCGCCTGGCTAGACCAGTGCACAGTTGACTCACACGAACACTCTTTATATGACTTCCCAGAGCTGACACACACGCGTGGCTAGACTACCAGATAGGTAACCAGCACGAACACTATATATGTGACTATCCCAGGATAATACTCTCAGAAGGCTAGTCTAACAGACAGGTGACCCACAGGAACATCCCCTGGGTGAGCGGGAAAACACTATATGTGACTTCACATAGATGACACTCTCACTTGGCTAGGTCATTGGACACGAGACTCACGCGAGCACTTTATATATGACTCCCCAGAACTGACAGTGACACAGTCGCCTGGCTAGTCTAGCGAACAGATCACCCAAACGAGCGTTCTATATGCGACTATTTTATAGATGACACACCTTGTGTGCCTATTTCAGCAGACATGTGACCCTCACGAGCAACAATATGTGACTACCCATAGCTGACATACTCACCTGACTGGTCAAGTGGGCATGTGACCTATGGAAACACATTATATGTGACTACTTATAGCTGATACGCTAGCCAGGCTAGTCAAGCGAACATGTGACCAAAGGGAACACCTTATATATGACTACCCAGAAATGTCGCAGTCGCTAGTCGGGCAAAAACATGAATGACAAACAAAATCGTTAACCGACTTCTACCTCTGTCCAAGGGATCTCGTTAACATGACTTACAGGTCAGACGGATGACATTGAGTCATTCATTAAAAACGTGCATCGTTTCTGTTTGATAGGCAGTAACAGATGACAAGTAGTGAGGATTTCAGAAACTGTGCACGGTCGTACTGGACGAGCAGGCAGAGAAAGTGTATTAGCTCAGAGCTCAGAAACCATCTTATATGAACATGATTCTCAATTCTGCTGTTCTTGAAAATTTTCAGTTAATGAGTCACTTCAAAAGAAACCAGAGCCGTCAAAACTGGGAATCAGTGAAATACAATAGTCACTGGTACCAGATGTCGATCTATTATATAATATCTCTCTGAACGATGTGACGACGGTCCAAACTATAAGATCATCACTGCTATCAGATACCTGTATATTAGATAATATCTCTCTGAACGATGTGACGACAGTCCAAACAATAAGATAATCACTGCTATCAGTTGTCGATCTATTAGATAATATCTCTCTGCACGATGTGACGAAGATCCAAACAATAAGATAATCACTGTTATCAGATATCGATCTATTAGATAATATCTCTCTGAACGATGTGACGACGGTCCAAACAATAAGATAATCACTGCTATCAGATGTCGATCTATTAGATAATATCTCTCTGAACGATGTGACGGCGGTCCAAACAATAATATAATCACTGCTATCAGATGTCGATCTATTAGATAATATCCCTCTGAACGATGTGACGGCGGTCCAAACAGTAAGATAATCACTGCTATCAGATGTCGATCTATTAGATAATATCTCTCTGAACGATGTGACGGCGGTCCAAACAATAAGATAATCACTGCTATCAGATGTCGATCTATTAGATAATATCCCTCGGAACGATGTGACGGCGGTCCAAACAATAAGATAATCACTGCTATCAGATGTCGATCTATTAGATAATATCTCTCTGGACGATGTGACGACGGTCCAAACAATAAGATAATCACTGCTCTCAGATGTCGATCTATTATATAATATCTCTCTGAACGATGTGACGACGGTTCAAACAATAAGATAATCACTGCTATCAGATGTCGATCTATTAGATAATATCTCTCTGAACGATGTGACGACGGTTCTAACAATAATGTAATCACTGCTATCAGATGTCGATCTATTAGATAATATCTCTCTGAACGATGTGACGAGGGTCCAAACAATAATATAATCGCTGTTATCAGATGTCGATCTATTAGATAATATCTCTCTGAACGATGTGACGGCGGTTAAAACAATAAGATAATAACTGCTATCAGATGTCGATCTATTAGATGATATCTCTCTGAACGATGTGACGGCGGTTCAAACAATAAGATAATAGCTGCTATCAGATGTCGATCTATTAGATAATATCTCTCTGAACGATGTGACGGCGGTTCAAACAATAAGATAATAACTGCTATCAGATGTCGATCTATCAGATAATATATCTCTGGACGATGTGACGACGGTTCAAACAATAAGATAATCACTGCTATCAGATGTCGATCTATCAGATAATATCTCTCTGAATGATGTGACGGCGGTCCAAACAATAAGATAATGACGGCTATCAGATGTCGATCTATTAGATAATATCTATCTGAACGATGTGACAAGGAGTCCAAACAATAATATAATCGCTGCTATCAGATGTCGATATATTAGATAATATCTCTCTGAACGATGTGACGGCGATCCAAACAATAAGATAATCACTGCAATCAGATATCGACCAGTTAGATAAAATCTCTCTGAACGATGTGACGGCGGTCCAAACAATAAGATAATCACTGCTATATGATATCTATCTAATAGATAATATCTCTCTGAACGATGTGACGACGGTCCTAACAATACTAGCCATTGCTATCAGATATCTGTATACTAGATAATATCTCTCTGAACGATGTGACGGCGGTCCAAACAATAAGATAATTACTGGTATAAGATATCTATCTACTATATAATATCTCTCAGAACGATGTGACGGCGGTCCAAACAATACTAGTCATTGCTATCAGATATCTGTATACTAGATAATATCTCTCTGAACGATGTGACGGCGGTCCAAACAATAAGATAATTACTGGTATAAGATATCTATCTACTAGATAATATCTCTCTGAACGATGTGACGGCGGTCCAAACAATAAGATAATCACTGCTATATGATATCTATCTAATAGATAATATCTCTCTAAACGATGTAACGACGGTCCTAACAATACTATAGTCACTGCTATCAGATATCTGTATATTAGATAATATCTCTCTGAACGATGTGACGACGGTCCTACCAATACTATAGTCACTGCTATCAGATATCTGTATATCAGATTATATCTCTCTGAACGATGTGACGACGGTCCTACCAATACTATAGTCACTGCTATCAGATATCTGTATACTAGATAATATCTCACTGCACGATGTAACGACGGTCCAAACAATAAGATAATTACTGGTATAAGATATCTATCTAATAGATAATATCTCTCTAAACGATGTGACGACGGTCCTAACAATACTATAGTCACTGCTATCAGATATCTGTATATTAGATAATATCTCTCTAAACGATGTGACGACGGTCCTAACAATACTATAGTCACTGCTATCAGATATCTGTATATTAGATAATATCTCTCTAAACGGTGTGACGACGGTCCTAACAATAATATAGTCACTGCTATCAGATACCTGTATATTAGATAATATCTCTCTGAACGACGTGACGACGGTTCTAGCAATACTATTGTCACTGCTATAAGATATCTATATATTAGATAATATCTATCTGAACGATGTGACGACGGTCCTAACAATACTATAGTCACTGCTATCAGATATCTGTATAGTAGATAATATCTCTCTGAACGATGTGACGACGGTCCTACCAATACTATAGTTCCTGCTATCAGATATCTGTATATCAGATTATATCTCTCTGAACGATGTAACGACGGTCCTAACAATACTATAGTTCCTGCTATCAGATATCTGTATATCAGATCATATCTCTCTGAACGATGTGACGACGGTCCTAACAATACTATAGTCACTGCTATCAGATATCTGTATATTAGACAATATCTCTCTGAACGATGCGACGACGGTCCTAACAATACTATAGTCACTGCTATCAGATATCTGTATATTAGATTATATCTATCTGAACGATGTGACGACGGTCCTAACAATACTATAGTCACTGCTATCAGATATCTGTATATTAGATTATATCTCTCTGAACGACGTGACGACGGTCCTAACAATACTATAGTCACTGCTATCAGATATCTGTATATTAGACAATATCTCTCTGAACGATGTGACGACGGTCCTAACAATACTATAGTCACTGCTGTCAGATATCTGTATACTAGATAATATCTCTCTGAACGATGTAACGACGGTCCAACCAATAAGATAATTACTGGTATAAGATATCTATCTAATAGATAATATCTCTCTGAACGACGTGACGACGGTCCTAACAATACTATAGTCACTGCTATCAGATATCTGTATATTAGACAATATCTCTCTGAACGATGTAACGACGGTCCTAACAATACTAGTCACTGCTATCAGATATCTGTATATTAGATAATATCTCTCTGAATGATGTGACGATGGTCCAAGCAATAAACATTTTGGGCTACGATCAGTCCTCTCGTATCTGGACATACAACCAATGAAAACAAGAGCCATCAGAAGATGGTGTATCCCCCAGACCCCAGTGAACTGGGAAGAGGAAAACAGTTGCATTTCTGTGTAGGAAATCAGTGATGTGCAATACAACACATGCGCATCTCCAGACTGTGTCTATAATATATCCCAGTATCATGTGAACCGCATCAAAAGTTGTAAGAGGAGTTGTTGATTTGACAAGATATCATTTAATCTACAGTATTTTGAACTGTAAAGGACAACAACTCAGTTTGGAAAATTCCTCCGTCAATAAAAAGAGCACATGCGCATCTCCAGACTGTGTCAATAACATCCACCGATTATTATGTGAAAATCTAGGAGATGCGTTGACAAGATATCATTTATTCTACAGTATTTTGAACTTTAAAGGGCAATAACACAGTAAGAGAATACCCTCCATCAACGGGAAGAGCACATGTGCCTCTCTGGAGTGTGCTGATAATATTCACCAAGTATTATGTGAAACATAACGAAAGTGTAGGAGATGCGTTGATAAGATGATATCATTTAATCTACAGTACTTTGAACTGTAAAGGACAATAGAAGAAAAAATCCTTCTTGAACAGGAAGAGCACATGCGCATGTCCAGACTGCCGATAATATCGGCCAATTATCGTGTGAACCGTATCAAAAGTGTAGTAGGAGTTGCGTTGACAAGATATCATTTAATCTATAGTATTTTAAATTATCAAGGGCAATAACTCCGTAAGGAAAAATCCTCCGTCAACGGGAAGAACACATACGCATCTTCAGACTGTGCCGATAATATCCGCCAAGTATCGTGTGAACCGTATCAAAAGTGCAAGAGGAGTTGCGTTGACAAGAAATATGGACGAACGGATCTATAGTACTTTGAACTGAAAAGGGCAATAACTCATTAAGGAAAATCCTCCGTCAACGGGAAGAGCACATGCGCATCTCCGGACTGTGCCGATAATATCCACCAAGTATTAGGTGAAACATATTAAACGTGTAGGAGGAGTTGCGTTGACAAGATGATATCATTTTATCTACGGTATAGCATTTTGCATTGTAAAGGGCAATACGTCTGTAAGGGAATATCCTCGGTCAACAGGAAGATGACATGTGCATCTACAAACTGTGCCGATAATATCCACCAAATATCGGGTGAACCGTATCAAAGTGTAGGAGGAGTTGCGTTGACAAGAAATACTGACGGACGGATCTACACTACTTTGAACTGTAATGGGCAAACGGACGGACGGCAGACAGACAGACAATCAGACAGACAGACAGACAGACGGCCGGAAAGATTTCCCTGGCTATCGCTATATACCCCGGCTATACCCCGGCATATGCCGGGGGAGCATAAAAAATGAAACAAACTTCATTATCGAACACAATAAGCATAGTTACCCAATTCAGAATCTCTGAATAACTTACAATGTAACAGTAATTCGTAATTCTATTCGTAAAGATTTATTTTCTGATCTATTCGAAGAAAGCCGTTTTTTTTACTTGTCATACTGCAACTCAGGCTGGGTCACATATTGCCCCAGAATTGTTCCCAGTCGTCCTGTGTCTTCTCATAATAGAACAGCTGTTTTGATTTTAATTAATGCGGACTTCTTTCATATGAAAACTTAACATATAGTCCAGCGGCATAGCTCCAAATATTGATGGAATTGTTCATTTTTTGATACCAGCAAGAGACTTCGCACACTGAAAGAAGGATACCTTGCGGTCATTTTCTGATATTGTGCCAAGCTGAAAAATGATTGGTTGCCAAGTTATCCCCATTCAAACGTCGGGGGGGGATAGTTGATTTTTATTCTCAAAATTATAGGGTTGGGATACGAGATCATTGATGTTTTTGTTTAAAATGAACGAATTCATTAAATTCTTTCTGTACATTGGTCTGAAATAATAGTTTTACAACGTGATATCAGAAAATGTATTCATGGATAAATGTGACGTCACCTGGGGACCGTATAAAAATTACAAAGCACAGATTTTTAAAACAGTTGCTAAGGCATCGTTTTGTGCACTGGGATGAGATTATTGTTAAAATTACTGCTACAAGCACAGATTAAACAGGTAATTGATTTCTCATTGCCATGATATCCGAATCAGACAGAAAAATACAAAAAGACAGGGTTTTCCACAGCTTGAAAAAATGACTATATTTCTGGAATTTCTCACGTTCACAAAACGTAAAGTATGCCTTGCATATTCATAAACACTCAAACAATCTGTATACTCGACTCACAGCACAGAGTAAAATCCTCCTTAAATTGATTTTATTTGGCTTACATCGATCATCACAACACTTTAATTATATGTCCTGTTTTATTTATCATTTAAAATTGTGAAAATGGTGTGAAAATTGCTGTGAAAATGTGTCTGCCAGTATGTGAGGCTCATAAACCACTTACGGCAGCCATTTCCGGTTTCCTGCGGGTTCCGGTTTGGCAACTTCTGGGGTTTCGGTAAGGACATTTTGTCTTTCCGACCCCGGTTATGAGGCCCGCTGTGACAACTTCCGGTGGGGGAGACTTCCGGTACAATCGGATCTACAGTGGCCTAATTCATTTGATTCCGTCTGTGTTCGGGTCTCCTTTAGCTTAACCCTCGATTTAATGCGGAAGTTTCGGGTTTTGGTGAAATAAACCAGTTCCGATAACTTTTGGCGTTCACTTCCGGTTATGCGCACGTTCCACTTGAGGTCCTTGCGCAGTTTCCGGTTCGGGCATCACATCCGCTTGATATGTAAGCTGACCTATCGATAAGGCGTCATGGGATCGTGCATCGACGCTCTATTCGGTTTCTGGCATTAAGCAGATTCCAGTGCGGCATTCATTTTCCGAGGTTTTACATGCTCTTTACGAGATATACCCGGATATGACACGACCCCAGCCATCGACGCCCTCTCGCCATGGCAGAGGCTCCGTCCACGGCAACCAGGCAGACGTCGTCACTATCTGTGTCACACGCTATTCATGGATTATGTTCCGTTCTTGAGGCGATTTTAGACCAGTCTAATACGTTTTACGAGAACGGATAGGCGTGCACTCTTTAGGTCAATTTCATCTTCGGATCCACTTCTGGTGGAGAAGTCTACCTCCAGTGTACGACATCTAGCGATTTAGCGTATGACTTTAAGGTCGCTGATCTGGAACTGGAATTTGCCCATATTTACAAGTCAAGGCAATAAGGTTCCGGTCAAGATCTTGATCCTGCTAACTGGCAACCAGTCTTCTACTCTTGAAGATGTCACACGACAGGGGGTAACCATTGCCTCTCATCCACTGTGTCGAGCAGGCTGTCGTACTCACAGTTAGCAACCAGTTGCACTTCTGAGCTGCTTTTACTGGTGGATCTGCAGAACGTGGCTTTTAAGTCTAATGCGGATGCATTAGTTCTTTCCACGTTCAATGCGTCGATGCTAGTTCACGTAAGGCGCTAGTCTTACCTATCATTTGTGGTGAACTACTCTCCATATTTGGTCCTACGATCTTTGAAGAGCAATCGCCTGCATAATCGCTGTTGTTAGAGTAGGGTAAGCCTGTTTCTACTCCTAGAGCGGGTGATTCGGGGGCCATTAACGGGCGTCTACCGACGTTTCCGGTTTCCAAGCCAAACATTCCAGACCGACTACTTCCGATTCGAATCCGAAGGGAAAGTAACAGTCGTCTGGAAATAAGCCACAACAGTAAGACGAGATTATTTCCGACCGAAGATGGGAAACGCTGGTAAGATGCTGCGGGATGGGCGATATTTCGAGCCGTGTCAATTCTTTTGTCATGGCAGGATTTCGACTTGCCACAACTTCGGTTCCCACCAAAACCCAATCTTCTTGTACAGGAAGTTCTAGGGTTTCGGCTGCTTCAACGCCGTCTCCTATTCCAGTACGTACAGCGTATCTTCTGGAAACACAGGCATCTGTGGACAAGCTCATCCAGAAGCAAGCTATAATAGAACTTCCGGTCACCGACCGGTCCCCCGGGTTCTATTCTCCGGTGTTCCTTGTACCAAAAAAGGATACACCGGAAATGCGCATGATTATCAATCTGCGCATGCTGAACTAGGATTTCCTATCTAAACCTCCTCACTTTCGCATGGAATCCTTCCGGTCTATCAAAACTTCCTGGTCCAAGGGGAATGGCTAACATCTCTAGATCTACGGGATGCTTATCTGCATTTCAGGGATTTGTACAGGGAACGCGCGATACAACATTTGTATAGCACCTTCTCGAGTCACCGGGTTATCTCCCACACTTGAAAAAATTGGAGTTAACGCCGTCTCAACCGCGATGCTTCCCATGCGTGGCTTACGACACCAATTTGGCTCTTGCTCGGCCACCGGAAGTTCGCTGGTGCAAGATATGTCAAGAGATCCCATTGTTCTCCAGACATTCTTGCCGAACAGTCCTTCAATTTGCATCAGTGATCGGTCTCCTGACATCCACTCAGGATGTCCCTCATCGAGGCCGGTTACAGTTACGTCCATTGATGCTATATCTAAATTATCATTGGATAGGCAGGCGCAGGGATCCCATAATTCATGTCACAGCGGAAGTCAAACGTCACCTATTATGATGGCTAAACCCTCTCAATGTGATGCCTAGAGTAACACTGCTTCCGTTCATAGCAACTCCTCAGTTGTTCACGGATGCATCGATGCATGGTTGGGGGCCCACCTCGGGTCCAAGTCGATATTAGGCTTTTGGACTGCGGATGAGAGATCGTTACACATCAATGTACTGGAGTTCATCACCTCGAATCGAGCTGTTCTCACATTGATAAACGATCTCAGAGGTCAGTCGGTACTGGTAGCGACAGACATCACAACAGATCGGGCATATAAGATTGGGGGGGTGGGGGGGAACTCGGTCGGCCAATCTATTGAGTCAAATCGAAATTCTCACCCACTTGTGCTGGCAACACGATCTAGTCCTTCGTACCAGACACATACCAGGACATCTGAATGTTTTAGCAGATGCATTGTCCAGAAAACATCAGATTTTACCGACTGAGTGGCAACTACACCCAGACATTCTGCGGCAGATCTCTCTGATCTGGAAAAATCCGCAGATAGATCTGTTTGCCACTCGCGTCATCCATCTGCTTCCTCTGTACATGTCTCCAGTACTGGGCCCACAAGCAATGGGAGAAGATGCGCTGTCGCGTGATTGGACGGGGCTAATAGCCTATGCGTTTCCGCCTCCGGCAATCCTGCCTCTAGTACTACAAAAGATACGACAGCACCGCTGTATAGTGTATCTAGTAATCCCCTGGTAGCCAGCTCGCACGTGGTTTCCCGACCTCCTAGACATAGTGGTAGACGTTCCAAGACGTCTTCCATTATGGGAGGAAAACTACTTCGTCAACCGAAGTTAGTCGTTTTACACCATTAACTTCAGATGTTCTACATGTACCTGCGCGTGTGCAAGTGCTCAGGAATCAACTCTGAGGCGGGATTTTCTCGGGAAGCTAGGCAGAGAATGGTCACTTCCACTCGAAGCTCCACTTCCGCATGCTGTCAAGGAAAGTGGCAGATCTTCCAGGAGTGGTGTTTTAGAAGAAACGTTGATGCCAGTCATGCCTCTGGTCAACAGATAGCAGACTCCCTGTTATTTCTGTTCAATGAATAGGGCCTGGCCCCATCAACTGTGGATGGTTACAGAGCAGCTTTGTCTAGGATTAATCCAGCTTCTGATCCTAATCTAACGTCGCTGGTTAAGTCGTTTAGGATTGATAGACAAGTCGATGTTCGTAAACTTCCACAATGGAATTTGGCGTCAGCTATGCGGAGACTTTCTGAACCTCCATTTGAACCCATAGCTACCGTCGATTTGAAGTTTTTGCCGTATAAAACTGTATTTTTATTGGCATTCGCTTCAGCGGCGAGAGTGTCTGAGTTGCACGCTCTGGACGTTATGATTCTTGCATATATATTGCGACTAGTCCATGCTCTCCACTGGTGGGATTTCTCTATATTGCCATAAAGTGTTAAAGTCCTGGTTTAATCCTGCCTTGTTTCGATTTACTTATCCTCTCTGCAGCACTTCTAAAAAAATTAACTTCCAAATTTGCCAGTAATTCAAGGACCACCCCTTGAGCAAGTCACGTGGTCATTATTTATTAAATTTTCATTAGTTAAGCTTGGAAATTTGCCTTTGTTTTGTTTAACGCACACTGGAAAGTGATTTCCCGAGCAAAACAATTAATATGGAACGGTTCAGTTCAATAATCTTGTGCAGCCATCGCGCGATTTCAAAATTGTCAAATCGGCAAAATGAGATATTTTTGCATGTTTGCTGAAGTATTATTCTATCGTATTTTCCATCTGATTTTAATAATTTCACATAAGCGGTTATTTTTCCATAAAATGACAGCCCAAGAATTACTGTTGACAGAAATTTAGCAAATCTGTACGCAGAAATTGCGCCTTATCACGTTTTTAATACATTTTCATTGGTTATTATGGAACGGTCCCTTAATGATGTCATATTGTATCAATGAACGTATTTTTTGCATTACCTACTAGAACTGTTATTGTGTGCCAATAGACAATAAAAATTAGACTGATAACTTCATTGGTTTTGAAGATATAGGCAATCTCGTACCCCTACCCCCTTTTATTTTATAACTATTTTTACTCCACCCTATAATATTCGAAGAGGGTTAACGACACAGCCAGTGATTTCTCAGCTTGGCACAATATCAGAAAATGATAGCACGATGTTTCTCTTCCACTGTACCAAATTTCATGCTGGTATCACAAAATGAACAATTGTTCAGCTATGCCGCTGGACTAATAGAGGATTTGTCTATCAGTAAACCTGGAAAAAGAAAAAAAGAAAAGAAATGTTAATGTCACATTGTGCCCCGTCTCCCCTTAGAATATCACGTAGGCATCCCGACGGGGTAGCATTCATTTACGGTTCGGGGAAATACTATCGTAGATCTACGAAAAAATTTATATGTTTTCCTGGAAAAGTTGAACTGACCTGTGAGTTTTCTATACAGATTCACTTCAATGAAAGGACAGTTTGTCTCTGTAAACATGTTGTCCATTTGAATGGAATTAAATTTGTATACGAGTCACAAGTATTCGAAGAAGATATTTAAGTATTTTGTATATTTGGGTATCACATTGTAGGTCATCGCGTGCATTAGTGTTGGTGAAAAGTGATCATTGTAATTCACAGCTAAAAATTATTTTTAAATTGTACAAGAAGAGTGTATAAAGTATCTGTTCACGAGCCAGTGTCTGGGACAATACCTGCCAACTGGTGATAAATGGATCTTCTATGCAATATGCACAATATCAATCATATTTAATATCTAATAATTTCCACAGATACATTCTTTGTAACCACCCTGCGTTCAGGGTTCAGACAAACAGAAACTTTTGTTCGCTCTTTTGTATACACTTTTGGGGCGTCAATATATCCAGTATACTTATCTGACCCGATGACCCCAAGTCTGTCAGTTACCACAATCACCGTCAACTTTGTGAAACAGACAGCCACGTGTACATTTAAGTGACAAATCAGACTATTTTGTCATGAAATTTGTCATGCATTCACGACACATGCACATCCAGGGATAAAATTTTCCTTGGCTGAAGGAAGCAATATACATATGCATGTATTTATTTTCCTATCTGTGTTGATACTGAAGTTTTTCTTACCACTGTTTTGATTTTCAATATTCTTGCTATGGTTACTAAATTATTTATTGTGTGTAGGATGTTGGATTCTTTTACCACAAATTTAAACCTTATTCCCACTTCAGTGGTCCTTTTGCTCGTGCGGAGAAGAACTGATTTAGAACTTAAATTTAGAGTGTTTGTAGCTTAACATATTGGGGTCATTTTGAGGCTATTTGCATGACTCCCGATCAGACGATCTTGGGTCAATTCAAAATTGCGTGAGGGTACCAGAAAAGTACGGTCCCAACACTCTTTTTTTTCGCTTTGTTTCTTCAAATTTTGGATTTTCCGCGGAAAAAAGTGGACAAAAACTACTTTATTTCACATCAAATATTTGTTCACTATTTTATTATGCAGTTATTGCACAATAAATCCTCAAATAAACAATCCAGCTCACTAGCCTCGGCGATAAGTAAAATAATTAAGGGGGTGAGTAGTAGGGAAAGGGTATCTGGAGATCACTGACCTTATAACTTTGCATATCTTTAAACCTTGCGAGGTCACTTCTGGCCACGTGACCGGAACTGTCCTGCGCATAAACACAACAAACGTCGGAAACTCCACTCCAGATCGCCTTTTCTATGTAGGAACAAACATGTCGCGAGTAGCGGGCACCGCCAAACGTCAATTATTATTGTGCATACACAATCCACAGACCATGTCAAGTTTGGTGGGCTTCTAAAGTAGGGCGGGGTGCCAGGCGCATTGCGGGATTGAGGATTGGGAGCGTGGGCATGAAAACCCCGACCTCTGGCTACGAAAAAATCCGGCATTCGCACATAAAATCCGGAAAAGGGACACTTATAACTTAGAGAAGACTAGATCTGTTTGGTTTTTTTTGCGCATAGCATAGGATGTGATCGTGCTATCAATCGGGCTGATGCTGTAGAGTACGGAAAATTCAACGTGCGCATGTTCACTCTGGAGGGAGACCTGTGTGGGAATTTGGCGTATAGATGGGCCATAAATGATTCTAATGAGTCGTTTTTGGTGTCATATTGAAGTTCTCGTTCGGTGGAGTAAAACTGAGGTAGACAGTTTGAAATTGATATTGAAGAGAGGGCATTTTTGTGGAGCAAAGATAAGCTATGTGGATTAGATCGAACCGGTTCACGTTGTAGAGTACAACGGGACGGTTCTCGGAGTCGTTGGCTGAATTTAGCCGGTGATGTCATGGTGCGCATGCGCATTCAACAGGAAGGTTTGTGGTGGGTGTTTTGGGTGACAGGTGAGCAATATTTTCTCCAAATAGGTCGTATTTGGTATTATATTGAAACGCTCGTTGGCTGGAGGTAAACTGTGGGCTTTCCGGTTTGACAAGTGCGTTGTCGAGTAGTAGTAGATAAAGGGTATTTTGAGGAGTGCATGGGGGTGTTTGGGTGAGATAGGGGTTTATGTTTGGTCCAAATATGTGATGCATGGTCTCGTATTGAAGCCCTCGTAGAGTAGACGACGACTGGCAGCCAACGGAAAACTCGGCGAGTTTGTTCCCTCTATTAACATTACAGAATTCGCCAGTCGGCTGAGCAAAACCGGCGCGCGGCGATTGGCGAATTTTGGCTTCTGAAATTTTTCCAGATCGTTTTAGTGCGCCTGCCTGGGGAGCATCAATTATCAGAATATTTTGTTATTTCACTGTCAATCGCAATTTTAGTTGATCCTCCATGCCCCAGCTCCCCAAGCTGGAATATCTCAATCAACAAAATACCGTACCAAGTCTGGAATTTTATTCGCCCTTGTTGAGATGCAGTGTTTTATTCCGAATGAGAACATGGTCCAGGTTGACTATGGCATTCGAAAATAACTTTCTTGCCCAAAGCTAGCTACTCACAGAGCTACAAAAGCAGTTCAAAACAGTATAACTATGTAGACTGCAAAATGTCCACATAACAGAAGCCGTGACTCTCTAATGCCGTAACATTACACGATATTCCAAATTTCATATCGATCTATCTCATTGGTTGATGAAAGATGGGTATCAGCTTTGTGTGATATTAATGGATATTTCAAACAATTTATTAGACAAGCTCACTGTTAACTGAATTAGAAGTAGCGGCTCACTGCGAACAGAATACCCAACAAAACTATATCGTGATTCGCGGGTCTAAAATCGACTTCATAGATACTACATGTAGTATAGATAATGAAGGCAGGGCTGAACAATAACAAAACTAGTGTAGATACAAGGACTAAATTGAAAAGGTGATTTGATTGATTAATTATATGTACATATATGTTGCAGTGAGAATTATGAATAGTGAAATTTAGATCTCTGTGTATGCCATCAGACTATATGTAACAGCATTCTCTCACTAACTCCATGGTATTTCTTTGTTAAACAAATGCTACTCAATAAATCAACTTAGGAATGCACATGCAAATGGTATCCGAGCTGGAACGAGTATTGAATATCCAATTTCTCACATCTTCGCTACTCTAGAGTTTTTATTTGTAAAGCAAAGACCACTGGGACAATTGTTCGGCAAATCGAACCAACCAGCTAGGCAGCAAGCATTCTAAAGTACTGCATTACAGTAGGTCATCAGATTAACTTTTATTCAACTATCGATTGTTCAGTTCAGCAATTAGGTTTATCGACTGCTTTAAATGCGCCATCGTGTTTGGATCTCGACCAATGCATCTTTAGTGACGATGTCAAGGTATCTCTGAACTGTACTGTATCTGTGTATACTAGTGAAATCGTTAAGTTTATTGTAGAACTTCTTCATTTATCAAGTGTTAAAGAATACATGAACATATGAATGCAGATACAGGCTTAGATTTATACTTGGGAAGATAATTTGGAAAATACATTTGGACTAACACCGCGAGTGTAGGGGTTAAAAAATTATTGTTGACCATTGTTGTTGTTGACGGTGACCATTGATATCTATAGGACTATAATGATTCAGCATGGGCCAGTACTTAATGTCGACCGTCATTGTCAACCAGGACCAGGCTTTCATTCGGAATCATATACTGCATCTCAGGAAGAGCAAATCAAATTTCAGACTTGGTACTGTATTATATTGGTTGAGATCTTCCAGTTTTGGGATCAACCGAAATTGCAACGGACAGTAAATAACAAAATATTCCGATAGTTGATGCTCCTTAGGCATGTGCACGAGAGAAAAATCCGAGAAACGTTCAGAAGTCAAAATTCTTCACTCGTCGCGCCGGTTTTATTTTATTTTATTATTTTTTTCCCCGTCACCTGACGAGTTTTTACATGTTAAAAGATAGCAGACAGTCGCCAGTCTCTAGTCGCCGGAGACCTCTGCAGTGCGTCATGAGTGACAAAGTTTCTGAAAGTTGCCATCCGACGCAAGTTTGTCCCAAATAGAAAACTATACAACCAAGAGACACAGCCTAGTAGAGTATCCCTATACGTTGACCGGGTGTGGAAAAACGTGATGGGTGATCAAATTCTTAGAGAAAGGGTCCTTCAGCTATGTCCGAATAGTCTGGTATTATAGCCAGCTGAAGGCCGCTTAAGAGACTGCGGTTAAATAAAATGTGAGCTTCATCGCCAGCATTTCTCACGGTATCGGTCAGGCGTATTACTTTGAACTCGAACAGACCAACGTGGTAGTACTGGATGAGCCAAGAACAGTTCAAACATCGCCGACTGATTTACCAAAGGACCCCTTATATCGGAATCTGTCTCGGATATATTTGACCCAAAATCTCTCTCCCCAAGGGAAGGCGTCTAAAGATAGTTCCTTTAACTGCAAATACTTCGCGTTGTTCACCAATCCCATCAGAGCACAAATCCGCGTGTGTGAGAGTCGAATTTATCCTCAGAACATCGACTACCTCGAGCAAGCGTTTCAAGCCAAAGAGATTCGTACGGTGGCTTGTTAGGGCCATGCATTGATTTTTGCAATTTTCTGCTTTTTACTAGTTTTCAAGATTTCACTTTCGCGTTTTCTGTAATTTCTTGCCATTGACATCGATTATCGAACAACCATGTGAAAACACTAAAAATTAGCAAAAACATCGAAAAACTATTTCAACCGCGGTGAAAAGTATTTCAACCGCGGTGGAAAGTATTTCAACCGCGGTGGAAAGTATTTCAACCGCGGTGAAAAGTATTTCAACCGCGGTGGAAAGTATTTCAACCGCGGTTGAAACTATTTCAGCCGCGGTTGAAGCTATTTCAACCGCGGTGAAAAGTATTTCAACCGCGGTGGAAAGTATTTCAACCGCGGTGATAAGTATTTCAACCGCGGTGATAAGTATTTCAACCGAAAGTATTTCAACCGCGGTGGAAAGTATTTCAACCGCGGTGAAAAGTATTTCAACCGCGGTGGAAAGTATTTCAACCGCGGTTGAAACTATTTCAACCGCGGTGGAAAGTATTTCAACCGCGGTGAAAAGTATTTCAACCGCGGTGGAAACTATTTCGCGGTTGAAATACTTTCCACCGCGGTTGAAATAACTTTTCAACCGCGGTTGAAATACTTTCCACCGCGGTTGAAATAGTTTAACCGCGGTTGAAATACTTTCCACCGCGGTTGAAATATTTCCACCGCGGTTGAAATCAACTTTCAACCGCGGTTGAAATACTTTCCACCGCGGTTGAAATACTTTCCACCGCGGTTGAAATACTTTTTCGATGTTTTTGCTAATTTTTAGTGTTTTCACATGGGTTGTTCGATTTTTGCAGTCGCATGAAAATGGATAGAAGAAATTGTTAAAACCAGAAAACAACTTTATATCTCGGAAATGAATCGATGTCAATGGCAAGAAATTACAGAAAACGCGAAAGTGAAATCTTGTGAAAGTGAAAACTAGTGAAAGGCAGAAAATTGCAAAAATCATTGCATGGCCCTAACAAGCCACCGTAGAATATTCATATAAAATTTAGCGATGTGGGTGTGTTTTATAATTTTACGTCGAGCGAGAGACGGACTTTTTGTTTCTCGCCTACGGGGTACATCATAC
This sequence comes from Hanleya hanleyi, assembly GCA_036873755.1. Lineage (NCBI taxonomy): Eukaryota > Metazoa > Mollusca > Polyplacophora > Lepidopleurida > Hanleyidae > Hanleya > Hanleya hanleyi. The sequence continues at coordinate 12,536 of JAVTVY010004046.1, read as the reverse complement.
TATATAGGGTATAGGAAGGTTGAAATAAGCATCATAGGCGGTCATGCTGGGGGTAATCCACAGTAATGTCTATTGTCTGGCCGTAATCTGGATAAGTGAGGGCCAAATGAGGGCGTCTGTGGGTCACCCCAACCTGACCGCTCTATCGCCTATTGCAACCTTCCTATAGGCATATTTAACAAGTGTATACTATACATACTGTTATAGTGTTTTCTATCGTTATTTTTTTGCAGAATATGTGATCAATAAATCGTTAGTTTGTGAGTGCCTTAGGGATAGACTAATAAAATATATAACAATTATTTTTTTGATAAACAGGAGTGTGGCTTACGACACCTTTTCGGAAAAAAAATATCCTGAGTCTGTAGTTTGTGAATCAATCAATCAATCAATCAAAATTTATTTATTGTCGGTTTTCGAATGTTACAAAGAACACGAGCCTCAATGGCTACTTTTCAACGACGAGCAACATAAGAAATGTTAAAGAAGGGATACATATGTATACATAAATAATTAAAAAGACAATCACATTCTAAGAATATGATCGACACATACAAACGAGACATCAGCACAATAAAAAGTATACTATAAGAGATGTATCCAGCTAAGATAAAGTTTACACAGAATGTCTCATTCCTAGGATACGTTAGGTATATTCTGTAAGAATGCGACCGAAAACGGTGTCAGTTCAACCATACAGGTCACGTGTATAGCATGGTTATTATCCACATTAGCGATGGTATATAAATAGTTCAATCACAACTGTTATGTTTATTTTAACCCAAATCGTGGATATTATATTCGAGGAATTGAAAACCAGATAAGGTCAGTCAGAGCTTCTGGCCTGCAAAACCCACACATAAATTAAGCTAGTGTAAGCTCTTTTTTAAAACCTCACTTTTATGTTCATTGCTGCTGACAGTTTTTGTTCTCATTTTCAGAAAACAGTGAAAAGAAACCACAAATATTGACACAGTCCCTCTGACAACGACATTTGAGGGCAATCAATCATGTTTAGTTTAGTTTATCATAATGGAAAAATACGTCAGGGAGTTGGATTGAGCATGTACCGCACTTACCTATATAAGGACAGTATCCACGTGGTATTCACTCCGATATTTGCTATGTAACCATCGCCGATGATTGATAGTATCTTTATGACAAATGTTAGACATCAATCATATTTAATATCGAATGTTTTACATTGTTACATGCACGGTATGTCACTTTCAAAGTCAACGCCCTGAATTGATCTTGAGAGGAACTTGTTTTCACTATATAGAGTTAATATTTGTCACCCGTCCAGTAAACGTGTTTTGGAGGCCAATATCCTCACCAAATGATGTTGTTTTGCTTGGTACATCATATCTTGACTTTGTACATCAGATCTTGTCTTTGTACATCGGATTTTGACTTAGTAAATGATTTTTGACTTTGTATATCAGATCTTGACTTCGTACATCGGATCTTGACTTAGTAGATCAGATCTTTACTTTGTATGGCCTTCGATTTGGACTCCAGGAAAGTAACAATACCTATCGCATATTTTACCGAGCAACAATCATCGCTCCACCAATGAGAACACAGTATTTCTGCTGCGTCATCCGATATTTCAGATGTGTCATCTTGTAATCGATTTCAGTGCAAACCCCGCCCTTAAAACTGCGGTACAAATTACTTGTCAAATCACAATATATGAAAGCGTGCTGAAACGATGATTAAAAGCAAAACCAATGTTCCGTACATAAAACCATTATTTTAAAAAAATAAGGCGCAGTGTAATTAATGTTATAATTATATAACAATAACACGTCACGTGTTATAATAATGTCAGGCCGACATCCAGATGATCATAGCGAAATGACTACTCTTAATTGAATATTTAATTATTAGAATGTAAGCAATGTCCATGTAGTCAATGTGGCGTTTGTACAAGCTTAACTGTAACATTCACTGGACTAACTTTTCAAAGTTCGACTGAAACTCGTCTAATGTCTCTATTATATACGGTGGCCCGTAGGGGACATTCATGTTTTTTACCTTTTAGGTGATTTGCTCTGACTTTTTCGTGTTTTCCTTCGACTTTTTCGTGTTTTTCTTCGACTTTTCAGAGTTCTTGTTCGAATTTTCTGTGTTTTCTTTCGAAAACATCGCGAATGAAACAAAATTGTGAAATACTTTCCACCGCGGTGAAATACTTTCCACCGCGGTGGGAAATACTTTCCACCGCGGTGAGAAATACTTTCCACCGCGGTGAGAAATACTTTCCACCGCGGTGAGAAATACTTTCCACCGCGGTGAGAAATACTTTCCACCGCGGTGGGAAATACTTTCCACCGCGGTGGGAAACACTTTTCACCGCGGTGAGAAGTACTTTCCACCGCGGTGTAAAAGTTTCCACCGCGGTGTAAAAGTTTCCACCGCGGTGTAAAAGTTTCCACCGCGGTGTAAAAGTTTCCACCGCGGTGTAAAAGTTTTAACCGCCGTGTAAAAGTCTCCACCGCGGTGAAAAATGTTTCCCACCGCGGTGGAAAGTATTTCTCACCGCGGTGGAAAGTATTTCTCACCGCGGTGGAAAGTATTTCCCACCGCGGTAGAAAGTACTTTCACCGCGGTGATAAATATTTCCCACCGCGGTGGAAAGTATTTCACCGCGGTGGAAAGTATTTCACAATTTTTTTCATTTCGCGATGTTTTCGAAGGAAAACACAGAAAATTCGAACAAGACCTCTGAAAAGTCTAAGAAAACACAAAACAGTCGAAAGAAAACACGGAAAAGTCGCAGGAAAACGCGAAAAAGTCAGAGAAAAACACCTAAAAGATAAAAAACTTGAATGTCCCCTACGGGCCACCGTAATTGTAAGTATAGATGTATTCGAACAGTTTGGTGAGAGCACAAAAACTGGAACATTGGAATAAATACTCACAGTTCATTTTAAGCTCGCTTAGCTTCCTTGTTAAACAGATGCAATCAGTGCTGCGGTAACACACACTTTAACAGGAACATTATTTATAAAATAAATAAAATAAAAAGCGGAACACGGACTTTACTCCTACATGTACAATAGGGGCCTGTATTATACAATATACGGGGAAAATGCCTATATGGGGTATGGGGGTGGTCATCTTTTCTTGATTTTACTATGGGTTGATTGGTCTTGTTTTTCACGTCTCGCCACGAAAAACACGATGAGAGAGGTCTCGGAGGTAAGCTGTGAAATATTTCGAAAAGTTCACGGAGGTCTGTATATAGGCCCATACTGGCTATGGGGGATAGGTCTATCCTGGGAAATTCACACATGTTCATTGCGATATGGGTTGTTTGATCTTGTTTTTCACGTTTCACCATGTAGAACACGATGGGAGGGGTCTCGAAGTTAAGCGGTGAAATTTTTCGAAATGTTCACGGAGGTCTGTATATAGGCCCATATAGGCCCATACTGGCTATGGGGGATAGGTCCATACTGGGAAATTCACACATGTTCATTGTGATATTGGTTGTTTGGTTTTGTTTTTCACGTCTCGCCATGTATAAGACGATGGGAGGGTCCGGAAGTTAAGCGGTGATTTTTTTTGGAAAGTACCGTGTAGGTCTGTATATAGGCCCATAGACCCATACTGGCTATTGGGGATAGGTCCATACTGGGAAATTCACACATGTTCATTGCGATATGGGTTGTTTGGTCTTGTTTCTCACGTCTTACCATGTAGAACACGTTGGGAGAGGTCTCGAAATTAAGCGGTGAAGTTTCTTTAAAAGTACCGGGTAGGTCTGTATATAGCCCCATACTGGCTATGGGGGATAGGTCCATACTGGGTGGACATTTTGGGGACTAGGTGAGCACCTAGTGGTCCGATGGTGTCATATGCGGTCTTATTTTGAAGCTCTCGTGGAGGAGCATCCGAATAGACTAACGCATCGTCCGTTTTCTTTATTCTGCGCATGCGCAGTCTGGCCGTAGTATAGAAAGCAAGCATTTTGGGGGGTGCGTGGGGGTGTGTTAGGGGTAGAGATGGACCACTATTGGTCCAAATGGATCGTGGGAGGTGTCAAATTGAAGCTTTTGTGGGGTAGAGTCAGAATGGCATGTTTTTTATTGCAAGTCGCGTCAATCTGCGCATGTACAGTTGGGTGTAGTAAGTGAAGTGGTCATTTTGGGGGTGCGTGGGGGTGTGTTTGGGATAGAGATGGACCACTATTGGTCCGAATGTGTCTTGGGAGGGGTCATTTTGTATCTCTCTGGGCGTAGACCCCGATTTGAGAGCTGTCCACAGCATATGTGACGTCATCAGTAGGAGTAGTAGCGAAATTGGGCATTTTGGGGAAGTGAAGGAAGGTATTTGGTGTAGAGATGGACCATCCTTGGTCCGAATGCGTCGTGTGGGGTGTCATATTATAGTTCTCGTGGTGCAAGCCACCATTTGAGGAACGTTCTCGTCATCTGTGACGTCATTGGTGACGTCACCAGTAGGAGTAGTAGCCAAAGTGGGCATTTTGGGGCAGTGAAAGAAGGTATTTGGGGTAGAGATGGACCATCCTTGGTTCGAATGCGTCCTGTGGGGTGTCATCTTGTAGCCTTCGGGGTGGAGACCACGATTTGAGGGATGTCCACAGCATCTGTGACGTCATCGGTGACGTCATCAGTACGAGTAGTAGCGAAATTGGGCATTTTGGGGAAGTGAAGGAATGTATTTGGGGTAGAGATGGACCACTATTGGTCCGAATGCGTCGTGTAGGGTGTCATCTTGTAGTTCTTGTGGTGCAGACCCCTATTTAAGGCATGTTCACGTCATCTGTGACGTCATTGGTGACGTCATCAGTAGGAGTAGTAGCGAAAGCGAGAATTTGGGAAGTGAAGAAAGGTATTTGGTGTAAAAATGGCCCATCCTTGGTCCGATATATCATGTGGGGTGTCATCTTGTGGTTCTCCGCATGTAGACGCATCTACACACTTGGTGGTCGCATCGTGCATGAATACTACATGTGACTTGAATCTGTGAACTATAACTGTAAAAGTTCAGGATGGTCGTGTGGTGTAAGGCGCCAGTCTAAAGTGCTGGTCTGCACATGCAGAGCGTAGGTTCGAATCCTACTCCTGACACATGAGTTGTTTACTTGATATATCTGATACAATAGTTAAAACTATAAAACTATAACTGTAAAGTCAGGATGGCCGAGTGGTCTAAGGCGCCAGTCCTAAGTGCTGGTCTGCGCAACGCAGGGCGTGGGTTCGAATCCTTTTCCTGACATGAGTTTTTTGTATACACCTTTTGCATTATACCATATCTGTCCTGAATCTGCTGTATTATACAATATTTGTCCTGTGTTATACAACATCTGTCCTGTATTATACCAAATCTGACCTGTATTGTACCCTATTTGTCCTGTATTATACCATATCTGTCCTGAATGTGCTGTATTATACCATATCTGTCCCGTATTATACCAAATCTGTGCTGTATTATACCATATCTCTCCTGTATTGTACCATATATGTCCTGTATTATACAATATATGTTCTGTATTATACAATATTTGCGCTGTATTATACCAAATCTGTGCTGTATTATACAGTATCTGTGCTGTATTGTACCATATCTGTCTTGTGTAATACAATATCTGTCCTGTATTATTCCAAATCTGTCATCGACGGTAAATCGGAATTGGCTATTGTTTTTTTCACTGTCCATGTACAGGTAATCTATCCATATGTACCCTGTCCATGCACATGTACTTTAGGCAAGTCCATGTACAGAACTTCTGTGTATGCCCATGTACATGTACTCTGTCAATGTACATGTTCCTTGTCCATGTAAATGTACTCTGTGCATGTCATTCTACATGTACTCTGTTCACGTCCATGTATACATACTCTGTTCAAGTCCATGTACATACTCTTTGTCCATATCGCTATATAGCTGAAATATTGCGGAATGCGACGTTAAACCTTAATTCTCTCTCTCTCTCTCAATGAACATGCACTCTGTACAATGTCGCATGATGTAGACCGGTGAGAGAACAACATCAACAAGAATGATCCCCTCCAGTACATTATACCCAAGCTGGTGGAGCCGCGTTGGGTATGTTTACTCATATGAACAGTCACAATCAAAGCGTGACTGAGATACATCATTCTTTAGATGACGACTTTACAACGAATAGTACGGATTAAGAATACTGATCAGCGATATGGATTTGATATTTTTGGAACATCATGATGTCCTGCCGGCATCATTGAAAACTGTTGACCGCTTCTCTCTTGCAGAAAACAAGCCTATGTTTATGTATACTATGATTGTCTTTTTCAATTTGATGCTAATACTGTTATACGGAATATGAAATAGGTCTTTGGATAATGGACGCGGATATTCTCTAATGAACGACGGCTGAATTATGAATGACGGACCAGACGCTTATATAATACAAGTAGCGTCTTCTCCAAATCAGAGGCTGCCATTTGGCGCTGCATCTGTCATCTTCGTTCTTGTCCGTTAGATGTATTCTCGGCTGCTCTTGTTCAATCAGAAGTCTCCATTTCAGAAAGTTCCATCTTCGGCCATGTTCGCTTTCATCAGTTTGTTCTAATCGTCATCGGGCAGGCCAGGATAACGTTGAGGCAGCATATCCTCAGATAGTTGTTTGGGCATTCTGAGTATCTATCAGTGCATGGGTGAATACATTCATCCAAAGGGAAGATTCCGTAATTTGGTCACGAAGAACGTAACATTGGTGACCCTCTCCACTATCCACTTGCTGTCGGAGGGCTGTTCATAGGCCCATCTCAAGACATCCAATTGGACCACTTGGTCCAGCATCGTCTCTAGCGACGCCCGGTTAATGATGGTGAAAGGATGGTCGTACACTTGGTTGTTGGCACTGGAATAGAAATAACGCAGTTGATCTGTCTTCTTATGCTGCAGCATATAACCGAACGCCAGATTGAATTTGAAGGACGTGGCTTGGTCATTGAAGATGGCTTCCACGTAGCTGCGTATACGGGCGAGGTCGGTCAGTCGGAAATTGTATAGATATCTTGAATAGGGCGATGACGATGGAAACAGTGCCGTATCATGGGCCAATGACGCTGATAGATGTCACTGACTGGATGGTCTTCGTGCAACAGATCGCTAGGAACATTTATGGGTTCGTCCAGAAAATGTTCGATGTCGTCAGGCGTATGACTAGGAACCGTATCGTTGGGGTCCGGCTGGATATCTAGGCCCTTCTGAACTGTGGGTATAAGCGGACTCTCCGTGATCACATCACCAGTGGCATTTGTCTCCCCGGGCTCATCTTCACTGGGTCTGACCCTCCTGGGTGCCTCTTTAGTGGGAATTTGTCGTTCATGCCGTGGTGATGGACCATGATTCAAACGCTGATGTCGTCTTAACTCACTGGGTCGTTTGAAGAGTTGACCACATTCATTCCATTGTTCCGTCGTTCTCTCGTGGAGTGAGCGTTCGTGGCGCCGTAAAGCATCTTCCCGATTAAATGACCGTGCGCAGGTTATACAAGTATACCGTGTGACGTTGTGGATGGAGGACTCGTGCCGTCGCAAATCTTCTGGGCGAGTAAATGGCTTCAGGCAGGTCGAGCAAGAGAACATGTCGGCTGCGTATCAGAAAATGCTGAACATTCCCACCTACCGCCACTTTTATAAGCCCACAGCCCACAAGAACTCTCTTACGTTGTTCTTCGTACCAATCAGCGCGTTATTTTGTAGCTCTCGGGGAGTAGACGACGACTTGAAGGGATGTACTACTAGTAGTAGCGAAAGCGGGATAAACTTTTTTCAAGCTCTGTTGTGGCGCGTTACCGTAATGTTTGTGTATTTCCTACAGGCACAACTCCAAATATTACTAGCATAATCGAAATGAATAATCCTACATTACATACGATTTTCTTTGACTCAGGGACAGCCATTGTCTTACTCTACCTAACGCAGCCATTTCGAAGATATCTTTATACAAACCTTCTAGATGTGTACCGTAATTTGCAATTGCTAGCCGAACCATAAACCCAGATATTCTAATTCAGTGACACATCCGATTACATTTCCACTCAAGGTTACACCAGTGAATTTGCCATTTGTTTTCTGCTCGTAACGAATAACATACTTTACGTGTTGGCTATAGTATTGAAGTTTAAATTGCTAGATCTGTACGCCTGTCTGCCTCTAGAGTCTGTTGTATAACAGATGCATCATTTCCGGGCACAAAAACAGCAAGATCGTTGGTATAGAAGATAACAGTTAGCGTATCCACCATGTCAGTTATATTATTTATATAGACAGAACATAGAACAGAGCTTAAGATCGATCCCTGTGGTACACCGTACAAAAGTTCAGCTCTTTCAGAGGTTGGGTTTGTCAATCTGAACTACTTGTGTATACCATTCAGGTATGATTTGAACGACATAAACTTCCATAACAGAAACACCGTATCGGAGCAATTTGATAATTATTATTCACCCCATTAAATGTCATTTTTGGGTCACTGAATATCCATTAATATGCCAGGATAATTTGGCCATTAATGGTTCACGATCAATCGAAAACCTTGACACTACTTTAGCTGGCATTACATATGCCTTTGCTAGCCTCGTGTTTTCATTGCCATGAAATATCTGATGGCCATTAATTTGCATCAGGCAGAGACGCGCAAGATTATTGTCCATTAATACTTGAAATTAAAATGAAGATGTTCAATGATATTAACAGGCCTTTCGCTGATTTTCAACAAGTTGTTCGGGAGTCAGCAGCAACAACAACATTATGGCCGTGGCGGCTAAGAATGTCCGGTGGCTAGGAGTGTCCGGCCACTATCTTCTAACCTAGCTAGGACACTTACGTCCTCATTCTGGACAAGTGTCTGTCCTCGGTTGCAATATAAAAGGATATGAAAAGGGACACTAATCACCAGGACATTCTTATCCATCACATCGGCATTCAATATTTTGGATCGATTACCGTACACTATAATCTAATTTGTCAAAGAGTCAGGTACGAGGATGTGGCATGTACGCCATTCCGCAGTTATTTTTTGGGGAAAGAAAAAGCTACATCGTGGATTCTTGTTTGTATCTATAACTAATTCGAGATTAGATTGAGCATCGCATGATCCTCCATCGTTTAAATTGTGAGTTATCCATATTGAGTTACATGTGTTATACAGGCCAGCTTGATATTATAGCTGTTTTCTTTTTCGAGGTTTTTTAAAGCTTTTTCAAACAAAAAGAAAATATTTTTAATTGGAACAGTGGGGGAGAAATCTGCTACTCAGAAAGTAACTTTCTGTTTACTTTTCCTTTCCAAAGCTGATGTAGTTCGAGCCTGCGTGTCGGACGAAAAACATTTTTAAGGGGTCCAGAAATGAGAAACATTTATATTGTGGCCGTTTGCAAAGTAGGTCGATTTTTCGAAAAAAACTGTGATTTGGTTTATCTGAATTGACCGTGCATTTTATTATTCCGACATTACATGGTTCAATGACCAAATTTCTTTCTGTTTTGAGAAGTTTTTGTTTGAGAAAACGTGATCTAGCTTAGCACTTCGACAGTAACTTTGAGTAATGGTAAATTCAGGCATTAGAATTACACAGGTAGAGAGTGGCATTTGTTTCGAACTCCCTTGTTTCAGGATAATGATTCAAATCAACGATTGATGACAGAATCTAGAGGAGAATTGATGTGATGAATAAAAGGTGGTTTAGACATTTTTTCTTTTATTTGTATGGTTTGAATCTGAAATCTCCAGACAGAATTTGAAATAATAAAGTAGGATAAATTTTCTTTGAAAAGCAATTGTTTTGGGAAAAAATATTAGTACTAGTTAATTTCATCTCTTCAAACCAGTTAAATTTTGTTCAATTTCATGACCATGGCCATGCGTGCATGGAAAATAAACGGCCATAATCGAGAGCGGTCATAATAGCAATGTATTAATGTATGAAACATTTTTTTCAAATTTCACTCAGATTTTGGCCAATTTCTTCAGTGATATTTCACCACGATTTACTGAAATTTCACCGAAATGTCACCAAGAGTTAAATGAAATTTGATCAGATATCGACCAATGCTTTTAGCGAATTATTGGTGAAATTTTAGTGAGATTTTACAAAATATTATAGATGTAATCAGCTTCAAAATTGGCAGAATTACTCAGCTCTCAGCAGCGTAGTTTTCAGAACCGAAGCATACTAAGGCCTCTTAGTTTTTATATTCAACAAACAGCATAGTCATCATAAACAACCATATTATCAGTCATTTGAGTTTGAAATTCCCTCTGCTACGACACACTTCAATCTTATCTCGCCATAGAGTAACTTTTGCGTCCTTAGCAAATTCAGTTTCCCGCTGTCGACACGGTGCGATGACATCAGCTTCTGTATATGACGTCGTCCAACAAGCGGCGAGGACGCCCGATTTACATGATGACGTTGCAATTTTGTCAACCAAGCTGCGCATCGCGCCCATTCTGTGCCTGTTGTAACAAATCTCACTCTTAAGAAGTTTCAGATAATTAGATGACAGTTCAGATTTTGAGACTAATTAAATCATTAACTGAAATTTTGCTAATATTTCGACCAAATTTTTCGGCGTTATTTCTCCAAAATATCATTGAAATCTCAATGAAATTCGCCCAAAATTTTCACTAGGGGTAAAATACTGTGTCTTTTTAACTTGACGGATCATTTAACACTGAACATGGAACTGACAATTTCACATCTTACATATATTTGCTTGATTATGGAAATTCAGATGTACACGTATCACAGAAAAATCAGAAGAACTTTTTTGTCCTTAAAATACGTGCAGTGCTCAGAACTCACCCTGTAGGCTAGAGAACCTTCATAGCCACGTTCCAGCCTGATGTAACTTTGTTGGCAATCTGGCTTTGTCAGTTTGATGTGTAAACGGTATGATATTTCAGCGTTTTGCTTCCTAAAACAGATCTGTAAACCCAGTATATTAGGTGAAACAGACACTTGTATAGATTGGTATACACTGATTCGTGTACAGTTTGGTAGTACACATTTTTATATCGCTTAACGAAGTAAGGGGAGATATTGCGAGAGGGTGTCATCGTCGGTGTCGCTATCCCCTCCTTAGAAATGATAAGATTTTTGGTTTAACCAATGAAAAAAACGAACAAAGAAATCAGAGAAAATAACAAAAACAGGTAGGTCAGTTACTACACTACCCCAGGGAATTCTAAGGTTGCTCCAATGTTAAAATCTTATGATAAGGATTTTTGCAAAAAATGTACATAAACGTTTGCTGCAGTTGTTATCTGTAACTGGATGATTATGAAAGTTGGTACACATGTTTCTTATTTTTAGTGAGTGAGTGAGTGAATAGAATTTAACGTCGCTTTCAACAATATTTCAGCTATATCACGACGAACCAACTAAGCACCACCCAGCCCAGTTGTGTTCCTGCTACTTCAAAGAAGAAATCTTTGAAACAGCATGGAACCAGACACCCTCCATCCACCCTATAAAACACTAAGGACAGCGCACAAGACACAGACAAGACGCTTACATGGTGCAATAAAGACAAGTGATATTACAGTGCTAGACATCACATTGTCAAGTTCCTGTTGCTTCTCAGCAAAATGCATTGAAGCAACAGGAACCTGAATCCACCCAACCACCCGTTTCTTATTTTTAAAGGATGTACCTGTGGTGAGTATGAGATGAAATATCAATTTATGGAATTGCTTTTTAAAAGTGTACACAGAAATTTACTGAAGTTATCAGATATCTCTGGATGATTATGTAACTTGTTCCATACAGTTCTGATGATTAGAGGATGTACGCCTTGCTATTTATGGGTGAAATATTTTGTTTGTGTCCAAATTATGAGGTTTTGGACTTGATAATTTGCAAATTATAAGTTTTTTGTTAGACACAAATGTACTGAAAAGTTAGCTTAATTTGTCAGTGTTCGATGGATGTGTACATACATGTACACCTGTACACCTGTAGTTTGCTGAAGCCGTCAGCTTTCCTTGGATGATTTTAACACTTGCTACCCATGATTTATATGATTTTAGTATGTACATGTGCTATTTCTGTGCAATAACTTTTTGTTAAAAATATTGTAGTTTGAATTTCGTTCTTTTTTGTTGGGCAAAAATTTACATGTAGATAAATTTCACAAGGCGAGATGTTGGGGTTCTCAGAACGCTTGTAACCTCCATACCAAGCTAGAATATGTTGTTCCTAGCCGGATCATCCACACACTATTAAAGCTGAAAATAGGTTTCTCTCTCCTGGCATGGGCCCCAAAAAGCAACAACATTTGATATTTCCCAGTATAAGTTAACACAAATCTTGTCCATGGTCATTGTCCATAATAGTAGCTTTACCCATACATCCAGTAGTGCAAGCAGACTCGGCCTCCTCATCATGAAGCACACCATCGCGCGTAACATAACGGTGATTATTATGTTTTGTTTGCCGGCCAACCCACTTGATGTTCGATCCCCCCAATATTCGGCCTTGATCCTTAGTGCGTACAATGACCCCAAATG
>JAVTVY010004045.1:0-40688 GCA_036873755.1 Hanleya hanleyi | reverse complement strand
TTGACTCATTAAAAATACTTCATGATTTATGAAAATTTATGAAGAAAATGCAATATTTTTTCCATGAATTTCTCAACATTTTATTCTCTCTTCAATAGCTGAAAATGGCCTAGAATGCATCTCAGAGCATCTAGGACCCCAGGGCTTCCAGGGGCCTAGGCGGCCCCTGGACCCCGGCCTAACTGCAAACGCCTCGCTTCGCTCGGCATAGTAGCTGTCTACTTTGTTCATGGTAACCCCCTACTTAAAAAAATAATGAAACCCCTGGGCTCTGGGCGCCCAGCCATTCATAATGTATTCAATTTAAAACAAGACTTCAGGAACACCAAGCAGTCAAGTAACAAATATACAGATTATGAAAATTTTTGCCATTAGAAATGGCCTCAAACGTTTCCGTCCAATCAGAGAAACCGGCATTCATTACATAAGTCTGTTGATGCATCGACGATGTATACCAAATTTTACATCGAACATTTGAAAATTATCTGAGATAGAGATCCCTAATGATTTCGCATAAATTAAAGATGGCTGCCCATCCTTCCCACCACTCAGAGAAACTGATGTGGTTATTCATTGCAAGTTTCTTGATACATAGATTCTGTATACCAAGTTTCATATAGAACACTGAAATGGTATCAAAGATAAACATCATTAAAGATTTTGCATAAATTAAAGATGGCCACCAAGGTTTCCGCCCAAGCAGAAAAACCAGAACTGCCTATTGATACATCGATGATGTATACCAAATTTTACATTGAGCACTTGAACCGTATCAGAGATATAGATCATTAATGATTTCGCATAAATTAAAGATGGCCGCCCATCCTTCCCGCCACTCAAAGGAACCGATGTGGTTATTCACTGCAAGTCTCTTGATACATCGATGCTGGATACCAAGTTTCATATAGAACACTGAAATGGTATCAAAGATATATCATTGAAGATTTTGCATAAATTAAAGATGGCCGCCAAGGTTCCGCCCAATCAGAAACGCCATTTATCGTAAGTCTATTGATGCTTCGATGATATATACCAAATTTTACATCGAGCACTCGAACAGTATCAGAGATAGAGATCATTAATGATTTTGCATAAATTAATGATGGCCGCCCATCCTTCCCGCCACTCAGAGGAACTGATGTGGCTATACATTGCAGATCTCTTGATACATCGATGCTGTATACCAAGTTTCGTATAGAACACTTGAATGGTATCAGAGATATATATCATTAAGATTTTGCATAAATTAAAGATGGCCGCCAAGGTTTTCACCGAATCAGGGAAACTGGTTTGGTCATTCCTTTGAAGTTTCTTGATGCATCGATGATCTATACCAAGTTTCACACTGAACAGAGAAATGGTACCTAAGATACACAAGATTAATGATTTCGCATAAATTAAATATGGCCGCCAAAGTTTCCAACCAATGAGGTCCAGATTCAATAGGGTTCTGGGTCATGAGCATATGGATGTGCAGTGCAAGTTTGGGGTGCCTAGGGTAAGTCGTTCTAAAGATATCTTGGTAACAAGAAACCTGTGATGGTTTCGCATAAATTAAAGATGGCCGCCAAAGTTTCTAACCAATCAGGTCCAGATTCAATAGGGTTCTGGGTCACAAGCATACGGATGTGCACTGCAAGTTTGGTGTGCCTAGGGTAAGTCGTTCTGAAGATATCTTGGTAACGAGAAAGGTGTGACGGACAGACGGACGGACGGACGGACGGACAGACGGACAGACGGCCAGACGGACAGACGTACATGACGACGACAATACCCTTCGGCCAAATTTTGGCCGAGGGGTAAAAAGTGTTTGTTTGGAGTAACGGACCCTCTGTCATGGAAGTTGGGTCGGTCGGTCGTTTTTTTTTTTTTTTTTGGTTTTTTTTTTTGTAACTTGTACATGTAAATGGGAGATACACATACATGTCGGGAATACATGTAAATTGGAGGACGTCATTTGAATAATGCAATTATAAACTAGCCACAAGACAGTGATTCATAAGCATTCGTGATTTCAATTTAATTCCTCATCAAGACCAATAAGCAACACTTGATCAAACATTGAAAATATCTCATGTATCGAGACGATAGCCGACACTGGCACACACCGAGGTATTCAGATGTGCATGGGATTGACGGCGAGCACATTCCACCTGGAATGAACTAAGGACTAGATTCGCACAATATGAAGGGTTAAGAACTCAATGTCCTGAAATCACAGTCCATGGATGGAACACAAACAGATAAACTGTTTCTGGATAAATTACAGTTCTCAGATCTTTATATATGAACACTAAAAAGATGGATTACCAAATGTCGAATTCCAACGTGGTTTTGACAGTTTGAGTAAACACTGGATGGAACCACTCGCTCCCAACATTGTTACCGGCAGACACGCTTACGGTGACGCTATCGTGGGGTTTCTCGTACATTTTCTCCAACACTTCCTCCCACGTCGACTCCAGGAAGCATTCTTGGAGCGAGTTTTTAGTGATTATGTCATTTTTCTCACGAACTGTGATACACACCACCACCATGCTGTGCCCCCCGCAAACCCGAGCCGTCTTTCGGGAACCCTAATTTTTGGCTAGCTGGTAACTTTCAACATTACACATCATGGCTACCGAAACGAATTCACAAGCATGCGTGTACTTCGCTTCCGCTCTTGTTAGACAACACGCGGACGGAGGTCGGTCGGACACTGCTGGGCATACAAAACGGAAGGTGAAACGATTTATAAAAAAGAAAAAAACGGAAGGTGAAATGATGGATTAATGGTAAAAAAAACTTTTCAGTCGGCACGATTTTGATGGGTCGGTCGCGTTACCCGAAACAAACACTTTTTTAATTTACGCCTTACATCCCTCCTTAAACTTGTATTCACTGTCCCTTTCAGCAACACTTGAATTTAACATTTTAAAGGAGAGGTAGCCATTCCCCAGCGGTCCAACGAATTACCCAAATGAAAGTCAGATTACCCAAATGAAAGCACAATGAACCCAAATTAACAGGTATTCACTTCAATGAAGGTCTCATTAAATACTGGAAGGCAAATATGGTCAAAATAGAACGAATGGATGAAAAAAAAATAACTTCCACGCAGCCCCAGCATAAATTTAAATCAAGAAGTATACGTCGCGGCGAGACAACGGAAGGGGGAGTAACTTAGCGTTCCATGCGGAGTTCACCAAGCGAAGCCAAACCTGCATAATTTCCGAGAGACCACTTGTTTCGTGACTTCATTTTAAAGCCTGGCCAACGGAGAAGGTGCAGAAGCTAGAGGGCCCGCTAGCTCAAATTCACGAGTACACTATTAACAAGTCATTTGACTGACCGTTCACGTTATTCAAAATAATGAAATAATTTATCATACACATCTTTTATTTCATTCAGTCTTATTTTTGCCTTATTTTTATTATCATTATTATTTTTGATTTGTTATGAAGCATCAACATTTTGATAGGCGATTATCGATTGATTGAAATTGAATAGCGAGTTATTTCCCTTTACATTGTCTCGCGGCTACCGTGTTTTGTCGTTAGTTTCGGCAACCACCTCGCTCGGTCTAATAATACCCCAGTCATCAGTCAGATTATTGGACTGGATTCCGGGTCGCGCGCACATCGCCGGAATGTGACATCATATATAGTAAAATAGATATTTGCCGAACATTTCGATTACTTTTCAAGTCTGCATAATACCTCTGTTGACCCAGCGTTAACAAGAATTACCTGGAATTTATTTTCCCTGTTTATCTGGACAGAGCATATGAAAAGTAGTTCGCTCATGTGTAAAACTGAAGGAGTTGTTCGGCCGGATTCAAACTGAACCGTGCGTACGTGGGCTTTCCCCTATACGTCATAGCAACGTAGTAAAGGTCAACTTCCGCTATTGGAGGCAGGGATGATAAATCAGCCTGTGAAATGGAGCATGCGCTGTGGGGAGGAGGTAGTTTCGGGGGATTCGTTAGAATTATACTTTTTGGCCTACTCTCGCTTCATTCAAACCAAATTTGCATTCTAGTATGTACTAGGACCTTCCTTGAATTGAATACTTGTTCATTTAGGTTCATTGTACTTTCATTTGGGTAAGGCCGGTGCAAATTAATTCTATGTTTCTTGTCAGCACAGCTTTTCAAATCAATGAGGGAGGGTGAAAAACACAACACAGTCAGAGATAAAAACACGGACAAAATGAACTGTTCCCCCAAATTTTTCAACACTCGGGAATAGTTTTCTGACATACATAATAACAAACTATAACACCATATTTAAATAATTTATTAAATGTTCATTCAAATTAAACTACTTAAAACATAGACCCCAGTGGTCTAAGTCTATCAATGTTTTTTTCAAATGAGGTGGGCAGGTGTTTGTTTTATTATTATTTTTTTCTTTTGGCCCACATATTATACTCAAAAACTTCAAGCACCATGAATAGAAAGGTGATGACTGAGAATGTGCTGTCCAGTCTACTTTCATACATAAGACAAATATTTCCCCTAACTTCTGCAAAATTAAAATTGCCAAAAGTTTTGTTGTTGACTGAACCATGTGAAATTCACATAGTTAGATGGCATGTGTGACTACATATATGGTAGAATTTTGATGCAAGTCACACTTTTCTTGAGGAATTTGAAGATTTTAGGCAAGCAGTATTCCAACTATATGTACTACAAAAGTTGTCTCCCTCTGCCAATTGCTGATTCCAGTAATATTGAACCAGCCAGCAGAATACCATTGGAATTATCAATTAACTGGATTATCTGTATAGAAAAATATCAGCTTTGTTTGTCTTGTGAATACAAGCCGAAGGAAAAAAGCCAACAATATCATTTACCATCGGTACCGACTTGAAAAAAACACAAGACTTAGTCCCTTTCCGTTTCATAACAGTTCAGAATTTTGCATGCACCCGGCTACCACGCACGTGCAACAGCAAGTGAAATTTGCCGCGGGAAATTGACAAAGCTGACAGGACCCGCAACAGTGACCAAATATCGGCTTGAAATAATTATTTCTTGGATTGTCCGTTCCTTCAGATAGATCTAGACTTCTAACAGGTGTTTAAGAAAATAGATCACATTTTATCGTTTTGTTAGATGAAATTCTACTTGTCGCATGGACAGGTAGATTTGTTTTTCACTTGTCGCCGGGAAAATTCAATTGCTCGCGGCAGATAGACAGGCATTATTTCGACCGCTGTAACTAAAACACATCAAATCTAGTAAACCATATAAACTTAAGTTTATAGTCATCGTAAATTCTTAGCGACTTTGTGTTTTTATTTGCTAGATTTGGCAAAATTCTGCGCGGTATACATTTGTATTGGCTTCACATTCACGTAAAACCTAGGCGCGCGGCGACGCGAAACATAGAATCAATATTCCCCGGCCTAATCTAACTTTCATTTGGGTACTTCGTTGGACTCTTCCCCAGTCGTAATTGTTGGGGAAATATGTGATGGCTCATATTTTCCGAAGCTGTGAGTCACCAACATTAAAATTATTTGATTCTGTATGATCTTACCTGTATATTACGCTTTTGTTTATCAGAAACTGTCCAGTTTTAGCTTCAAGGCAGAACAAAACTCAGAGCGATCACTTCTGTCTCGAATCACTCATAATGCGCCACAACATCGCTGGTTTCTGTAGAGTTTTGTTCTGAGTTTCATCTCCTGTGAATCTAATACTGGACACTTTCTTATAAGCAAGGGCTATAAAGGTAAAGATCATACAGTAACAAATTATTTATTATTTGTGATGGAAGGCCTCAGCAAATATGAGCCATCCAGTATTTTCCCAACAACTATGGCTGGTGAATAGTTTCGGACCAGGGCCTTGTTTGCAAGCAGTATAGAAAAAGGCCCCAGCAGGGGTCGAAAATCACGCTCGCCATGTCGCCAACGGCGAATAGAAATGAGAACTTGGCGAATAAAAATTCCCTCTAGTCGCATATATGGCGACAGGAAAATTCTAGTTGTTGCCAAAATGTCGAATAAATTGTTGTCCTCCAGTATCGTTTATCGCCACCTGCTCAGTGCGTCATTTATTCAGAAAAGTTAGTTGAAACGCGTCAAAAAGCACCTTCTTTACGGGCTTCTTCAACGAAAACCCGGAAGCCACTCCCCACGTTAAAGATGTCAAATTGAAGGGCAACAACTCTGCTTTCTTTCTCAGACAACCTAATTCGTGTCACGTAGTAAAAATGCGTCGATTTTATTGGGTGAAATGGTCATGTGTTTCGAATCCTTTCTATTCAACTCCAATAAACCCGCGAAAATGCTGATCACCTGACGTAAGCCGACTTCCTGATTGGTGAAACTACTCCAACTGCTCATTAACATAAAATATTCTTGAGTTACGCATGCGCTCTGTTCGATTTCAACGGAGTCATTATGGCGCTGGGTTTCACTGAGGGAAGCCACACGTGGCGTAAACAAAAGGATTTTCACCGATTTACTTGGAATGTTCAATAAATATTCAATAATCGTTACGCTACGAGTCACCAGGAATACATACTGTGACATCTGTAAGAATTTAGACGAGTTATTAAATCGAGATGAAGCAAAACAGGCCGTCCAACGGTAATACTCTGAACATGATAAAATTCCTTATGTGAGTTTCACGGTAGCAAAGGGCAGGACTAGGGTTAATAATGAATGACCAACATAGTGAAATAGCACAGCTGAGGCAATTGCATGATCACTAAATAGCTCAACCTTCGGCGAGTAAAAAAATTCTCCCTTCGCCAATTTGGCGAATAATTTGTTATGTCTGGTAGCCAAATGGCTAAGGAAAAAAAATTCAAATTTCGACCACTGGCCCCACCGAAGCTAAAGGCGAGGGGGTAGTTTTTGTGATATTTAGAGTCATGAGCTAGAGGATGGCAGCAAATTGAATTCAATGTACTGCTGAAAGATTAACATTTCGGCATCCATAATTTTAGGTTTATATTTTCAGTGTATTCACTTAACACAGATCATTGCCAGGAAGGTTTCAAAACCTGAAAGTACGATAATGATAAACAAATTTGTAAAGCCGACATGAGAAAGGATAGCCACACCAGCACATTGTAAGCTAATTTTTGAGGCAAGATCACTGGAAATAATAACACTGCAGTCTCATGAAGGGTCCACTTTTCGATACACCACGTTGAAGAACGACTTTGGCGCGAACTGCTTTTATAGTAACGAATCCATGGCTATGCGACATAGGCTAAAGACAATCTTACCCAAAGACATATCAATCTTCTCCACAGTGTTCCCGCTCATTCTGGTGCGTCTTTCTACCTTTCCAGACGACAGTTTGATCGAAACAGTTTGGTCAAACTCTCAATATTGATGAAAAATACTCGGCAGGTGGCGCCTCTGATAACTGGTGCGCAGATTCAAGATAAATGCCGCGATGCGCTGGACTTTTCAATCATCATCTCTTATCCGGATGATTCTTTCACAAACTACCGAACAATAATTCTCAAAATGAAAACTTATTGATATTGTTGTATATTTTATTATTAAGAAGAATGTCAAAATGTTGCCGAAATTATTTAATGTGTCAAGTTTTCTAACTCATGCTGAGTGCATTACGCGCAGGCGTGAAAGCCAAAGGTGAAACACGTGCATCAACAGATGAAAGAGATTATCGTGTGACAGCTGGGGTGCAAACATATTCATTTGTTGTCAGCTGAAAAAGACCCGTAAAAGCCTAATCAAAATGTCAGCGACTGTAACAGCGCCTCGTGTTCTTTACAATTATCTTGGACAGTCTGGTCTCAAAGTGTCAAACATTTGTTTGGGAACAATGACTTTCGGTCAAACACCGGTGTGTGAAATTGAATATTTATTTATTTTAATTTGAAAAAGTTTCGTACAATTGAATTTGCAGGCTCTTAGACATATTTATGTCAAATATAAAAGCAGAATCATGGGTTTACCATCTTACAATAGATTCAATAATAATGGGTGTGACTAAAATCGTACCACCCGGTACATGGTTCCTCTCAATGAATTTAAATGTACATTCCGGGGTTACATGGCTCCATGGGTCGTTCAGCTCTCTCCGGCAATAAAACAACCCCTCCCAACTCTCTGTCTATTAGTTTTATCAAGTTCGGCTAATAGTTTGATTGCCGTGAAGAGCTCATCTGTCTGTGATCAGTCTTCAAACATCAACGGGCGGTTGAATTTCTCCTCCATTATATTCGTACGTGTCACGTTATCGTATCCTATCGTATGGATCATGTGACCCGTACGAAGGTAATGGCGAAAATTCAACCAGCCGTTGGTGTTTGAAGACTGATTGCAGATGGATGAGCTCTTCACAGCAATCAGACTCTTAGCCGAACTCAATAAAACTAATAGACAGAGAGTTGAGAGGGGTTGTTTTACTGCCGGATAGAGCCAAATGACCCTGGAGCCGTGTGATCCCGGAGTGTACATGTAAGTTCATTGAGAGGAATCATGGCGTAGTGTAGGAACGAAGGAAGCCATGTCAACTTGGCTAAGCCCAGGACTTTCTACACAGTCTGATACTCCCTATATGCAATTCACCTTTGGTGTCCCATACAAAGTTGTCTATATGTCTCATGTATCTCGACTTATATTAGCTGTACTTTTCAGATCGCATACTCATTCAGATCTTCTCGCTATCTTTCCCGGGTTCCCATGTTTATTCCCGGTACTGGTACTGTCCACTTCTAGACCTGGCTGTTGTCACTCTGCCCTTATCTTGATAGAATAATTGTACACTGTCGTGTGACATTACATGTATCTATAGGTTTTCTGTCTGGTACTTTTAACACCATTGAGTCCGCATTGCAATACTGCTTTGGTGACAACGAGGTACAAAATTGTGTACCGGTATGTTCATAGAGGTCTACACGAAAGAAGTAGTGATCAGAGGACAGTGATGCCGACAAGACATTGTGATGCTCCATTTGTCAAATCTGCATCAGTTTTTTTTTTCTTCTCAAATCATTTCCATATCACTTCCGTAAAAAGTAGCTGACTACGGTAACAGAAAAAACCTATAGATATGGTCATGCATCAGTGACGACAGCCGAGATGAAGTTTAATACTTTTGAACAGTATCTGGATAAAACATGATATATGAAAAATGAACAGTGTTCTCTGCGTATTACATGTAGGTTCATAGTCCACTTACACCTAACCGGCTTATTCATGAAATTAAATAGCTTTGATTTTATCCAAATAACAGCAGTGGACTTGGTTATATGTGTGATGGGCCCAATACATGTATCAGATTTCTCCATTTCCTCCTAAAAATATGAAGGTAACAGCAACCAATGAATATATTAATACAAGTTGGTCATCATCACAGTTGTTTGTTTTTTCAATCCCATTTTTTTTCTTCATTTTGTTTGTTCCATTCAGATCGTTCAAACAAAGCTTGTAAGCAGCAGGAACGCAGCTTGACTGAGTAGTACTGAAATAATGTTGAAAGCAACGTTAAATCCTATTCACTCACTCCTTGTGAGAAATACAATGAACATAGGTCTGCCAGCAGGGTGAAAATAATTAAGATTTTTAGCTTGTCTTTATGACAAGTGGTTTATTTAAGTTATATTTATCCATGGCAGTCCCTAATAACATAATCTGTATTGACAATATGCGATAACACAAAGTTTCCCACAGACAGATGATTAGGACAAAAGGACTTGCCTGTGCTAATTAGGTTGCCAGATCCTTTCTGATTTTTTTTGTGAAAATCTATTTGAACTGTGAAAATACAATCATGACAATGAACATGATGAAGTCACTTGTATCCCAACATTACAAACATGCATATGACAAAGCATGACCGTAGCTAATATTTTTCATTCACCTGCAAATTTTCTTGTTTATTTGAGTTTGTGTTGTTTCTGACAAGGCTAGTAGCATACACACACGTACATGACGTACATGATGTGTTCTTATAGAAATGTCTTCTTTTCTATCATATGTCATGTGATAAATCCGGTATGCTGAAACAACACAAAATCTTTATAAAAAATGGATGTATGTTTCTTATTTGACAGATTATGTTACATGTCTGCAAAGATGATACATGAAAATGATTATTTATAGCTACTTTTTTGACTTCTCATTTAGGCTGGTTGAAATTAATTTCTTGTTTAGCGTCATTTCATTTTTTTTTAATCTGGGTCTACAGGGCATGCGTTTTTATTTGTTTTCTTTTAAAGTGGCCTGTGAAAATAAAATCCCAAAAGAAAACCTCACATTAGGTCGTTCGCACTTGATACATTGTTTCCCATTAGCCGCCCGCATGTCATTTTATCTGCGGCCCATTTTTTTCACTATTCTAATTTATTTTCATTATTTGCTGTTTTTCCTACTTTGATGCACTTTCTTGCTCTGAAAATGTTGAAATCTTTATGCCGAAAATGTTTAAGCCAATCTCATTTCACTCCACACCTTCAAAGATGCATCAAATCTGTTGATGGACATGATGGAAATGGCAAGATTGATGAAAATAAATAAGGAATCAAGTGTCATTAGCCTTATGGGAAAAGGGCCAGTGGATTCCAACCTCACACCTCAACCTTTTTGCTGACTTTCCATGTTTTGTTCACAATTAAAGTTTACCTGACTGTAATAATTTCCAAAATATCAAGTACATGTACCACAGTCATATGTATCTGATGGATCAGATATTTTTGACATCATCTCTGTTATGCTGTTTGGGCTAAATAAATAAACAAATTCATTTGCTTCAACATGTGGAATCAATATATTTCCAAAAGAAACATGCCTTGTGTAATTTTTTGTCATCCTAAAAGCAAGCAGGGTATTCTCGATCTGTATGCCTATATGTTAATCCCTCTAATAATTCAATGACAAAAATTGAAATTCCCAGAATATAATCTGGGATGATCCAATTTATTAGAACAGGAAGTTGAAAAAATGGTTCAAAATCATGCATATAATCCTTCCTTCTTTATTTCAATGATTTTATAGAGTGATTAAATTTCGTCTCCAAAATTGGGGATGATTGAAGTTTTGATAGGGAGACTGAATTACTATAGGGATTACTGTAATCCCCTCAATTTGTACTGTAGACTAGCATGCCACTAATTGCCTGAAGCTAGATTTGTGGCATGCGACAAAAATGGTTGTGTGTTATTGGTTGTATTTTGCTACAAGTTATTACATTTTTCAAGAATACAAATTTTGCTTCATTCACCTCACATTGTTATCACCAGTTCCGAACAGGCATGAAATAGAGATTATGACAACTTGAGCTAATTTCTTGCGAGTGAGAAGCAGTCAGCCATTTTATATATTCCTGGAGCGTACATCATGCTACACTCATTCAACCCATGTGAGGATGTTCCCGCCCCTGGGGCACCAAATGTTAAAGATTTGGACATTTTCCTACCTCAGCTTCTCATGCCTCACCTCATGTAAAAGGACTAAGCCCTGCCCTCAAACCCTGATGTGGAAGCTTATCCCATGCATGATGCTACATTTATTCAAGTTCCCATCCACTACCCTTGAGAACATGCCCCAACACCCGGAATGTCAAGCCTCGCCCTCTATCTCCTAAACTAAGCCTTGCCTGACCCTCCATCTTCATATATCTTTGAAGCTTACACCATGCTGCAATTATTCAACCCATCATCCACTACCCTTGGGGAAGATGTCCCCACCTCCGGGGCACCAAGCCCAATGATCCTCTATCACCTGAACTAAGGGTCGTGCGACCCCCTACCCTCATATATTCCTGGAACTTGCACCATTCTGCACTTATTCAACCTATCCGTTACCCTCGGGAACATGTCCCCACCCCGGACTCGGCACCAAGCCCCATCCTCTGTCTCCTAAACCAAGCCTCGCCCGACCCCCTACTGCCATATATGTCCATGTGACATTATGTTAGATTAGCCATCACATGTGGGCAATAAAAGTTCAAAGATAAAGTGTATGATGTCACAAAGCATCATGTCCAGAATGCTGATGCATGTTTTGGTGACGTCAACTCGGGTGTACTGGAGCCAATTAGTGCAGCTAGGTGCTGTCCTGGTTTTCAGAGAATGTCAGAAGTGTGTTTTCAATGCCTGTGATGTTAAAAAATTGAGTTAACAGAAAAAATTGTTCCCCATAGCTCAACTACTAAATAACTTTTATATATCAACATATTATTTGCTGAATATTTTTTTAATTGACGCCACTACCTCTTTAAATAAAACTGGCAAGACATCATCATTTAATATCCTAATGATCAAATATCATCAAATCCAGTATCACAGATGACCTCTGCTGTAATTGTTCTATTATTAGAGTCACAGTGACATATCTCGGCCAAGCGTTGACTGTGGCAGTTCATGTGGACACCATTCAAATATGGGTTCAGATCATGAAATGGTCACAAATATGTCAGCCATAGATCACACAGTTTATTGAATACAAGCTATGAAACATTTCAGAAATGCTACGGAGATTAAGACTTCTATTTTCTCTATTTAGACAGCACGACCATCCCAGCTAAATGAAGCTGACTCGCATGCTATCATGGATATGTTTGCTGGGATGGGGGGTAATTTTCTGGACACAGCAGATGTCTACGAAATGGGTTTGTCAGAGAAGATCGTCGGAACATGGTTAGAAAGGTAAAAAAAAATCTTTAATTTGAACACGTACATGTAATGTAACCCAGTCCTAATTTGAGAACATAACCAGCTTCCAAGGTACATGTATCTTTCAGACGTCACATATAACAGAGAACTTACGTCACTGT
Source organism: Hanleya hanleyi (assembly GCA_036873755.1). Taxonomy (NCBI): domain Eukaryota; kingdom Metazoa; phylum Mollusca; class Polyplacophora; order Lepidopleurida; family Hanleyidae; genus Hanleya; species Hanleya hanleyi. The sequence continues at coordinate 27,931 of JAVTVY010004045.1, read as the reverse complement.
GGTTTAATATATACAGTGGCTGGCACAGCATGGTTTGATAAGTTTTAGGTACATCTTACATACCGGTACATGTGTTAGATTTTTTTGCACACATGAATGATCCAAGTTAACGAAGAATCCTGTGCAAATCGGATTGGTGCCATATTTCTGTAATGGTACCATCTTGTCACCTTGGTGGAAACTGGTCTCCATTCAGACTGATGATACTATCTGGTCATTTTGGTGGAGACTGGTCTCCACAATGGGAACTGATGGTACCTTAAGATCCCTTTGGTGGAGACAGGTCTCCATGGTAGAGACTGATGGTACCATCTGATCATCTTGATGGAGAATGGTCACCATGGTGGCGACTGATGGTACCATCTGGTCATCGTAGTGGCAGGCCTTCAAGTGCCTCCTATATTTCCTATATTTTTGAGTCATTCCTATATTTTCCTATATTTTACTCAAAACCTCCTATATTTCCTATATTTTGACTTTTTCTCATGAAAATCTTCACCAATGCTCTGAAATGAGTCAATTTGGCATTGGAAAATACATTTCAGAATTTTTTTTTGCCTCGCTTCAGTCGGCAAATATGAAAACATTTGTAAATGTTTTCATATTTGCCGACTGAAGTGCATGAGGCAAACAAAATTTCTGAAATGTATTTTCCAATGCCAAATTGACTCATAGAAAGGGGTCTCCTCAACCACCACAACTATGACCGCGTTCCGTGGAAATAATTCTATTAAACATCAAAAAACTACCAATTTTGGAACATACAATGTAGTAGTGACCTGTCTTACACTTCCTTATTTCCTATATTTTCCTATATTAAGAAAATTCCTATATTTCGGCAAATTTCCTCATATATTTTCTCCTATATTTTCAATGTGAGCCACTTGCAAGCCTGTAGTGGTGATTTGTCTCCATAGTGGAGATTGATGGTACCATACGATCACATTGGTGGAGACTGTCTCCATATTGGAGACTGATGATACCAGTTGATCACCTTGATGGAGGCCTGTTTATATGGTAGAGACTGATGGTACCATCTGATCATCTTGGTGGAGATTTGTCTCCATAGTGACTGATGACACCATTTGGTCACCTTGGCGGAGACTGGTGATACCATCTGATCACCTTGGTGGAGACTGGTCCCCATGGTAGAGACTGATGGTAGCATCTGATCACCTTGGTGGAGACTTGTCTCCATGGTAGTGACTGATGGTACCATCTGGTCATCTTGGTGGTGATTCATCTCCATAGTGGAGATTTGTCTCCATACTGGAGGCTGATGGTACCATCTGATCACCTTGGTGGAGATCTGTGAAAAAGTGGCGATTGATGGTACCATCTGGTCCCCTTGGTGGACAGCTGGCTCCAAACTGGAGGCTGATGTTGCTGGTTATGCATCAGTCTCAGACTTATATAAACTGGTAAAAACAGGAATTTAGTTTGTTCAACAAATTGTTGTGACCATGCAGCATCATATACAGAAAAATTATAACCAAATGAACTTGAATTTGACTCACATTAGATTAGTTAGACAAGCTAGATAGTACTGGAACTCATCGAACAGCGTACACCCATGACACCAGTAGACTCTTGTACATGCAGTCCCTACACACTAAAGATGAAATGCAAAGGCAGCATGCAGTAATCAAAGGTGTGACTAATTATGTACCGGTATGTTTCATAGGCTAAGTATTCAACTTCCAGCTTCAGCCATCTCTCATGATGCAACAATCAATATTTGTTTTGAATCTGCATGAAAGTGCATCGTGGGAGTCAGTGGCAATGCATTCTACCCAGCTGTCTTATGTAAGGATGCATAGTTCATTTGCTTCTGGAATTAAATGATTGATGTTTGAATGTTTATTTTGTTTTATGTTAATTTGGCGGGTGGTTGGGTGGGTTCAAGTTCCTGTTGCTTCAATGCATTTTGCTGAGAAGCAACAGGAATTTGATAATGTGATCACTCGTCTTTATTGCACCATGTAAGCGTCCTGTCTGTGTCTTGCACGCTGTCCTCAGTGTTTTATAGCATGTATAGGGTGGATGGTGTGTGTCTGGTTTCATGCTGCTTCAAAGATTTCTTCTTTGAAGTAGCAGGAACACAACTGGGCTGTGTGGTGCTTAGTTGGTTCGTCGTGATATAGCTGAAATATTGTTGAAAGCGACGTTAAATTCTATTCACTCACTCACTTATGTTAATTTGTCTACTTTGATTTCTTGATAGACAAGAGAGAGAGAAGTTTGTTATAGCAACAAAATTGAGAAGCAACATGGATCCATCCAACTTGAACGCTGTTGGCCTGTCAAGAAAACATATCTTCTCTAGTATTGATCAGAGTTTGGCCAGACTGAAGACGGACTATGTGGATCTCTACCAGGTGAAGTACTTTGTTACACACACACAGTTCAATACTTTGTTCTACTACCCCTAGCCTCCATCAAACAGTTAGGTATATCCATTATCATGACATTCTGAATTGAATCACATGGTGATGGGCCAGTCTATTTCATTTAATTGGGGTTGGAAGGTGACCTGGGGGTGTGGGGTGTTGAAAATGTGCTCAGCTTGGTTTGTGTAAACAAAGATTTTTTCTCATGTCAGTATAACAATCTGGTGATATTAAACGTACAATAACTGAAATTGAGAAGTGATAATCACAATGACTGTCCAGTCATGCCAGTTGAGAAGGAGAATAGCATTATATAATGTCTGGTCTTTATTTCAATCAAAGTTCTCTATTAGCAGATTAGGGAAGCATATGAATAATGGAGTGGAACCACTGACTGTGGAGAAATCAGCTTCTCCATAATGGTGGAATCTGGCTCCACAGTGGAGAACAACTGCCATACTTACAGTCCACTGTGGGGGAAGATAGGCCCATTATGGATAAGATGTATTCTCTCTCTGCTGTGTTAATGATACCACTCGCCTTTGCCGATGATAATCAAACTAGAAGACAGTTTAACTTTGTTTATTAGCTTCTTTCCACAGCAGCATCCCCAGGTCTGATGGAATTTATGCCACCATTGACTCTCTCTAAGCTGTCACTAAAAACAGTTTTATGTCTGTTGCTCACTTAATGAAGCCAAAAATGCATTTGGTTCACATATTAAATGTAACAAAAGCATTATTGTCCCCCGCCGCAACGCGGCCGGGGACTTTAAAATGGTTCTTGCTTCTTTGTGTCCGTGGATGTCCGTGTTCGTCCGTGCATGTCTGTTCGAAGCGATAACTTCCTAACGCTTTGTTGGATTCTTCTGAAATTCGGAATACACATTCCTTGCGACAAGACGCCAGTCTGTATTGCATTTCAGCAACATCTGCCTGAAGGTGGCGCCACTGGTTCTTGCTTCTTTGTGTCCGTGGACATCCGTGCATGTCTGTTGGAAGCGATAACTTCCCAACGCTTTGTTGGATTCTTCCGAAATTCGGAATACGCATTCCTTGCGACAAGACGCCAGTCCGTATTGCATTTCAGCAACATCTGCTTGAAGGTGGCGCCACTGGTTCTTGCTTCTTTGTGTCCGTGTACGTCCGTGCATGTCTGTTGGAAGCGATAACTTCCTAACGCTTTGTTGGATTCTTCCAAAATTCGGAGTACACATTCCTTGCGACAAGACGTCAGTCTGTATTGCATTTCAGCAACATCTGCCTGAAGGTGGCGCCACTGGTTCTTGCTTCTTTGTGTTCGTGAACGTCCGTGCATGTCTGTTGGAAGCGATAACTTCCCAACGCTTAGTTGGATTCTTCCGAAATTCGGAATACGCATTCCTTGCGACAAGACGCCAGTCTGTATTGCAACATCTGCCTGAAGGTGGCGCCACTGGTTCTTGCTTCTTTGTGTCCGTGCATGTCTGTTGGAAGTGATAACTTCCCAATGCTTTGTTGGATTCTTTCGAAATTCGGAATACGCATTCCTTGCGACAAGACGCCAGTCCGTATTGCATTTCAGCAACATCTGCCTGAGGGTGGCGCCACTGGTTCTTGCTTCTTTGTGTCCGTGGATGTCCGTGTACGTCCGTGCATGTCTGCTCGAAGCGATAACTTCCTAACGCTTTGTTGGATTCTTCCGAAATTTGGCATACGCATTCCTTGCGACAAGACGCCAGTCCGAATTGCATTTCAGCAACATCTGCCTAAAGGTGGCGCCACTGGGTCAAACTGGATCTTGGTCATTGTGTCCGGGGATGTCAGTTTGAATTCTTTACAAGCGATAACTTCCAAATGCTTTGTCGCATTCTCACGAAATTCGGCATGTACGCATTCCTTGCGACAAGACATTGGCTCAGCCGCTGCTATTGCATTTCAGCAACATCTGCCTGAAGGTGTCGCCACTGGATCTCGCTTCTCCATGTCCATTCCTGTTCGTGGATGTCTTTGCAAGCGATGTTCTTTGCAAGCGATAACTGCCAAATGCATTGTTGGATTCTCCAGAAATTCAGCATACGCATTCCTTGCGACAAGATGCCAGTCGCCGGTTTCAGCAACATCTGCCTGAAGGTGGCGCCACTGAGTTTCTATTCTTCTTGTCCGTTCCAGTTAAAATGGGCCTTCAATTTTGCTATGAAATCAATCTATTCCACATCATATGATTTTATCCTAAAGCTTTTGCATGAACCATTTTTTATTTCAGAAGTATAATATGAAATAAGTGGCGGGAGTACTGAACCCCTGTTTTTTTAATTTCGTGTCATCTTAAACGAAGGACAACATTTCCTTCAATTTTGCTATCGAATAATTGCATTTCACGTCATATGATTTACACGAAAGCTTCTGCATGAACCATTTGTATCCACACATGTAACTTACTATATTAATTACAACTGAGTTCCTAAAGTTCGGGTGCACACTGTGCATATGATCAATTTCCTGAATTGAACTGAATTCATCCTTGCTGGTCTTCAGACTGACAGATGCTGGCATGAAGTTGTCAGTGCGGTTGTTCATGTACAGGGAGCTTTCTATGACTTTCATGTCAGAACACCACCACTACCCTCAAGGAGAGCATTTCCCCACCCCCAGGGTGCCGAGCCGCACCCTCTATCTCCCAAACTAGCACTCGCCCGACCTTCATATATTTTGTTTGAACATATATATCTCTAATAGTATCTCGGCAGAAAGTTGAAATTTGTGTGTAGTCTGCAATATTGGTATAATTCTGCCACCTGTCAATGAATTTCAACCCCAAAAGGCTTCAATTTATCAGGCACAGACCCATGTTTTACCCCTCGGCCAATTTTGGCCATGGGGTATTGTCATCGTCTTGTACGTCCGTCTGTCCGTATGTGAGCGAGATACATGTAGCCGGAAAACCATTCCGCTGATGAATTCCAAATTTGGTATGCTTATTTACCTAGTCAAGGACCAGAAGCTTATTGAATTGGGACCTGATTGGGTGGAAACCTTGGCGGCCATCTTTAATTTTATGCTAAATGGATAAAATCTGAAAATTGTTCTGGCAATAATTGACAACAGATTCTTCTCAATTTGGTATTTATATGCCCAAAGATGTCGCTTGGGATTGTGTTTCGCACACGTCTTGTGCCTATAATTATAAATCTAAATTTGGTTTCCGGGCAATAACTTGAAGACCCCTCTTCAGATTCTTCCCAAAGTTCATATGCTGTTACATGTAACTAGACTGTAGAACTCTCTGTTAAATCAGGATATTTTATAATTAAGGATGTCCGCTGGTGGTAAATCAGAGTAATTAACTTTTTGAATAATGTGTGTGGTTGCATTCATAATTGTTTAACATGTTTAATATGAGGAAAAACAAAGAAAAAAATATAGGTTGGTGTGCATTTTTTAGCTGTAGGCAGCGTTAAGTGGACTGACCCATGCTCAATTTGATAACCCAGAAAGCATAGGGAATAGCCCTAGTTTTGAAGAATATTCATGAAAAATTCATATAAATAGTATTTAACTTTTTCTTATATTCTAACTGTTTGCAGATAATCACAATGTCTATCAAAATTTAGCAAATTGCATGGATGTTGGTGTGCAAAATTCTCGGCTAGAAGGCTTTTAAAGGAAATCCCCATCTCTTAACCTAGGGAAGGGAGATAACCCAATAGAAAAACAGGCAAAATGGCTGCCAAAGTCAAAAACCACCAGCGGACATCCTTAACAGACAGTGTCAGCGTACTGTTCCAGCTGTCTCCCCTTCAGTGATTGGTCATTCGAACCCGCCATTTTAAACTAATACGAGCATATTTCTTGCGCTGTAAAACTTACCTTCACATACTTTATTGCTATCGTGTCTTACGCGATTGCCCTATTGTAATGTATTACCACAGAATAAAAATAGTCCCTGTACTGCCCCAATGCCCATGCGCGAGTACCCAGATCCCACGTGACCGACCACGTCACTCCCTTCTTCCCATTACAACTCGTAGTGGAGAGTCGATGTTCTTTGTGTCTCTGAAAAAAAGTTATCTTCTACCATTGGATTACCACGGAATTCCTGCGTGTTTACCTGGATATTTACCTTGGGAGTTTACCTTGGATATTTACCTCGGATATTACGTGGAGTTTACTGTGATTCTGTGTGAGATTACTGGCCTGGTCTTCATCACGCATCAGGGAGTATTCGGAGAGAATCTAATAAAACCAAAATGGCGTCTGTCTTCTGCATCGTTTGTGCTAAGTCAAAGCCTACTACGGATCCCCACTCCGCCTGTCCACCGTGCCGGGGGGTTTGGTGCGACCAGTATGCCAAATGTTCTGAGTGTGAAACGTGGCCCGACAACGTATTTCAAGAATATCTTGTCGGTTCATATGCTGAGGAAGTTTTACCGCCGCCCGGCTTTACCGGGGCCGAGAATTTGGTTGTGTCTCCGCCTCAGTCTATCGGGAATGAGTCGGAGAGACAGGGCTCGGTTGCTATGTCCGTTTCGAATTCGAATTCTGCTCGTGAAAATTCTCCGGTTGTTGTTAATGTGTCTCCGCCTCCCGCTAATTCTGTTATCGTTACGGCCGGGTTGGGGGACCAAGATGGCGGTCGTCTTGTCTTAAATCAGACGACCTTCACCTTGACGGCTACCTTGGACCCTTCAACTGCGACGTCTCTTCCGACATCGGGCCTTCCTTACAGATTGGTAAGTTCGGAGTTTTTGGCTAATAACCCTGTCAAGGATTCGTCATTTACACACGATTTAACAACTAATCAGCGCAATTCGTTACCATCTAACAGGTATACGACTGCTGCACCTATAAATACACAACACTCGTCCGTTGGTGATATTAATCCTGTTTCTGATTATGCAGACAATCGCCGTTCTTTATTGAACGTGCCAAATTTATCGAGAGCGCCTGTACATCTGATAAAGTCGGCGCCTCCCCGTTCTGCTATATCTGAACTGGATTATCGTGGACCCGCCTCTCGGTCTGCTTCTATCCCGGCCTCTGTGGATAGTTACATGCATATGTCGTACCCGCTAGTATCTTCATACTTACCGGTATTGTCGTTAGGTAATGGTACTGCCGCATCTGTTACAGCGCAAACTACCTTTACTTTACCGATTTTATCGGACGCTTACATGCAACCAGCAACATCATACCATACGGGATCTTCATACCCTCAGGTATCTTCGTTGTATTACGGATCTGCTGCATCTGCGCATGCTTCGTCTCTGGCGGCAACTAATGCCTACTATAGGCTTGCTACTACGTGTGATGCTACTGTTACATCGCAAACTTCTGGTATGCCTTCGATGATTAACAGGTCGGCTGATTATTATACTGCTCCTGCGTACTCCCCACTTCCGGTTCGCCCTGCAGTATATAGGCCTGCATCATATCCTTCTGTGGCTTCTGTTGCTCGACCGTATGATGTACCTCGTCGTGTGACGTCACCCTCTCATTCTTTCGTGACTTCACAGTTGACTTCCGGTACATCGGGTGTTTACTTCTGGTCTCCATCCCCTAGACACGTGAGGCGTTCTATGCCGTATCACGCGCCTATTCCGAGACGTGAAGTTAAGGTTGCACACCCGCACTTGCCTAGATACCCAGCTAGGCCGGCGATGTCTCAGTATACTGCTGCGTCTGGTACTCCACTTCTTCCTGTCGCTGTTCGGCAGTACCAGACTCCAGTGACAACTATTTCTGCCGACCTGACTCAAAGGATGAATAGATTGTCAGCTGATTTTGCAGCACTGCAACAAGATATGTTGATGCCTCCTCCACCGCCGCCTTCACCTGTACCACGCTGGGCTGGCTATCAACCTCACCTTGTGTCACCTAGACGTCCATCTTCTCCTTTCCGTGCTATGCTACCACTTGATCTCTCGGTAGCGGGTAGACCTGCACCTCCTGCTTTTGTGCCTAGGTTTCCAACTACCGACCACAATGTGACAGTGAATAACGCGGAGCCGGAAACGGAAGAAGATGCTTCTCTTTTTGACACTGATCCGGAATCGTCAACGGCCAATTATGCTCAGACCTTGGCTCGTTTGTACGAGATGTTTCCGGATATGTCCCCTCCGCCAGTCATGGAACCACGTAGAGTGACTGCGATGTCGGACCTCCAGTCGGAGCCTACTCATCGTACATCTCTCCCGCCTTCCCAAGCCGTTTTTGAATGTGCTGACCGTATGCGGGATGCCTTTGCTCTTCCTCGGACCCAGGATGAGAGGCAGAGACTCCTTCAACCTAGATCGTTATTTAAGCGTTCTAAAGGAGCTTTCCCGTTGGAGAGGCCTACTTTCCGGGCCTATCAAGTACATGGCTCTCCCTAGCATAATCGAGCTGCGGTCCAGGAACCGGAGTTCGAACAGTTTATTGGGGCAACTCCACCCAAGAAAGATATTTCTCTTTCTGTTCATCAGATGGGTATCCTGGAAGACACATCTAGACAGGGGATTGCGATTTCTTCTCACCTCGATGGTTCATCTTTGCTATTCGATCGATTTTGAATCGCATCCCTGAAACATCCTCAACTGGTTATGTTGGCCAATTTAAACAAGGCCGCGGAAAAGGGAAGTCCGCTAAACCCCCCAAGAAATGAGGGCACGGGCCATGCAGATGTTCGTTCTGCATGGCGAGACCGCACGATGCCGCCTTTCCCAATCAGGCCAAATCCGGTTCTCCCTGTAGGCGGGAGACTTTCCCGGTTTTGGCAGAATTGGGAAGCAATTCAGGCGGATCCGTGGGTGGTGAACACCTTATGGCATGGGTATCGGCTGGAGTTCGCCACAACTCCCCCGTTGACTACGTCACCCATGTCGTCACGGATTCCTGTGCGAAAGGAGCACCTGATGGAGATTCAAAAGTCTGTGGACAAGTTGGTAGAGAAGGGTGCAGTTATCGAACTTCCTCCAACCGATATGTCCCCGGGCTTTTATTCTCCGGTATTCCTGGTCCCCAAGAAGAATACCTCAGAGATGCGCATGATTATCAATCTGCGTTGTCTGAACAAGGATTCTTGGCCCCGCCTCCTCATTTCCGCATGGAGTCATACCATTCTATTCGTACGGCTCTAATGGAAGGGGACTGGATGACGTCACTGGACCTCCAGGACGCCTACCTTCATGTTCCGAAAGTACCTGCGCTTCTTGGTCGGCAACCGGAAGTTTCAGCTGCTTGTGCTCCCTTTCGGACTCTCCACGTCCCCATGGGTCTTCACCAGAATTTTCAACCCGGTGGCGGCGTTCCTGCATTCTCGGGGCCTACAGTATCACTTTTACCTCGACGATTCCCTCCTGAGGAATCAGTGCAGGAACGATCAAGAACATCAACTTTGTTTGGGAGATCCTAGTTGCCCTGGGCTACCTTCCTCACGAGGGCAAATCAGGGTTGACGCCATCGCAGTCTCGAGTCTTCCTAGGAGTTTCCTACGACACTGTATCGGTGTTGGCGAAGCCTCCAGAAGACCGCTGGAAGAAAATTCAGGTAGCAGTGCCAGAGTTCATTTCGGCGCCGCACAGGAGTCCTCTCCAATTCGCTGCAATTATCGGCCTGTTAACATCTACTCAGGATGTAACTCCTCGGGGCCGGTTGCAGCTTCGGCCGTTGATGATGCACCTCAACAACTTTTGGCCGAAAAGACACCTTTGTCCGTCTGTCCCTGTGACAGAGGATGTCAAACGTCTCCTTCGCTGGTGGCTGCAGCCGGAAAACGTGATGATCGGTGTCTCCTTCCTACCCTTTCAGCCGTCCCGTCAACTGTTCACGGACGCATCGATGGAAGGATGGGGAGCACATTTGGGTTCGAGGTCGGTATCCGGCTTGTGGAACGACAGCCAGAGGAAGATGCAGATCAATGTATTGGAGTTTCTCGCTGTTTACCTCTCCATACAGATATTCCTTCCGGACCTAACGAACCAAAGCTTGTTAGTAGCGACCGACAACACGACTGTTCTGGCCTACATAAACAAGCAGGGGGGACCCACTCCCCCCAGCTTCTGGATCAGGCACAGAAGTTCTTCAACCTTTGTTGGAGCAATGGAATTTCTGTGCATGCTCGTCACATTCCCGGTCATCTGAACGTATTGGCAGACACGTTATCCAGGCCAAGTCAGATAATTTTGACCGAGTGGCAGCTTCACGAGGACATCCTAGCCCAGATGTCTCGGATATGGGAGATGCCGAATGTAGATCTGTTCGCCACCCGTTGGAACCATCTACTGCCGGTCTATGTGTCTGCTGTTCCGGATCCAGCAGCACTGGCAGTCGACGCCCTGTCTTTGGACTGGTCCGACATGATTGCGTACGCGTACCCGCCGCCAGCAATCTGGTCACAAGTTCTCCGGAAGATCCGACCACGCTCTACCTTGTGGCTCCGTGGTGGCCCACTCGCCCATGGTTTGCAGACCTGATGGATCTTCTCATAGACGTTCCCCGTCGGCTGCCGCTCTGGTGGAACCTGCTTCGTCAGCCGTGATCCAGCCTTTACCACTCGAATCCCGGTCTGTTTCATCTGACCGCGTTCAAGTGCTCCAGCATCAGCTCGCTAAGGCGGGATTTTCTGTCAAAGCGTCCGAGAGGATGGTCCGGTCCACCAGAGCATCAACGACTGCGTTGTACCAGAACAAGTGGAAGATCTTCGCTGCCTGGTGTTCTAGTTGCGGAATCGTTCCAACCTCTGCCACTGTTCAGCAGGTAGCGGACTTCCTTTTACATCTGTTCCATGACAGGCAGCTTGTTCCGGCCACGGTCGACGGTTATCGGTCCGCTATTTCTAGGGTACTTCAGCTGACCACAGGTGTCAACCCATCGCTCGATGTCAACCTCTTTGCTCTCCTTCGTTCCTTTCGGGTAGAGAGGCCTACTCCGACGCCGCAGCTTCCTAAATGGGATTTGGCTCTGGTTCTTAGGCGCCTTTCTATGCCTCCCTTCGAACCTATCGGCACCTGTGAGATGAAGTTTCTATCTTACAAGACCGTATTTCTGATTGCCTTTGCCTCTGCCGCCCGCGTCTCAGAAATCCATGCCTTGGACTTTAGGTCTTTGAGATATAACCCTCAGTGGACCTGGGTGGCGTTATCTACTCTTCCGGAGTTTGTTGCTAAGAACCAATCTCTCTACGACAATCTTCCGAGGGAGTTCGTCATCCCGGCTCTGTCCAATATCTTGTCTGCAAGTGTTGACGATGACAGAGTCATGTGCCCCGTCAGAGCTCTCTCCTGTTACTTGGCACGTGTTGAACAGCAGAGAGCAGGGCGGGTGCGTCTATTTATCCCGTTTGGGCCCTCATCGAAGCAGGAGATTTCCAAAAATACTATATCTTCCTGGCTTTCGAAGACTATTCGGTTTTCCTATTCGGACATACCTACTGAGTTATCTACTTTAACCAAGGTCTCCGCTCATGAGGTCAGGGCTTTGGCGGCTTCCTGGCCTCTATGGACCAATAGATCTGTGTCGGATATCATGAGGGCCTGCCACTGGAGGAGTAACATAACATTTGTATCTCACTACCTCCGGGATATGACGCTACAACGACGGGACATTTACTCTCTGGGCCCCCTGGTGGCTGCCCAGTCCGTTGCAGACCCGTCTTTCAAGCACTAGACCCCTAGTTATTTTACCAGTTTTTAAATTTGGTAAGTTATCTTGCTCTCTCCAAATTTTCAAAAAAAGTGGGGGGGGGGGGGCGGGTATTTTGGGTCTAGTGTATGTCAGCTTTATTCACTGGGCCTGTGGTTATTATAGGCCGGGTGATTATATCAAGGGCCATATCGTCATTATTATACATTTATGGCCTTTGATTACATCGCTGACTCCTGTACTTCCCTTCGCTTATGCTCGGGGTCCTTTTGTTTCCGACCACTCATTCCCTCCGTCCTGCTATGGTATTCTAGCAATAAAGTATGTGAAGGTAAGTTTTACAGCGCAAGAAATATGAAAAATTTGAAAATCAATTTTCCTATTTCTAAGCTTAAACTTACCTTCACATACTGTGATGGCTCTCCCAGCCTCCCCGCTGATGGGTTATTCACTCTGCATTGAATAGGGAAGAAGGAAGTGACGTGGTCGGTCACGTGGGATCTGGGTACTCGCGCATGGGCATTGGGGCAGTACAGGGACTATTTTTATTCTGTGGTAATATATTACAATAGGGCAATCGCGTAAGAACACGATAGCAATAAAGTATGTGAAGGTACATATGTAAGTTTAAGCTTAGAAATAGGAAAATTGATTTTCAAATTTTTCATTTTCATTGGATCACTATTTATAGGAGCCACCCCAATCTTCATACACAACAACGTGACTGTCTCAGTTGACTGATGACATAGCGCGGCCTCGTTTTTGATTTCAAAATCTGCCGTCTAACTGGGAAAATTTTGCTGCATCAGTCGATCATTGGCCCTCCGTAGAAGGCTAATACATGTTCCATGCCATGAGATGATGCTTGGGATTGCATTTCGCCCACTGCGCCAACAGGTGGCAAATTTAAAATTTGGTTTCCGGGCAATAGGTTGAGGATGCCTTCAGCTTCTCGTCAAATTTGGTTTGCAGATAATGCCTTGAGATGTCACTTGGGGTTGCTTCTCGGTTACATAATTTCCATGCTTCACTGCATGGAAACTATATTACAGAAGCAATCAACTTTCAGTCAACCGTTCTGAGTTGATCTTAAAACTTGGGAAGGCAGAAAGACCCTTCCACATCCAATGCCTATGAAGCAGCAGTTGCCTCCCTCATATATATCCCCTGAGACCAACAATGCTAAAAAATATTTCTGCCATTTCGGCGGGGACCTAGCATCCTCTGGCTGCTTGTTAATTTATAGATGCGCGTGCGGCACAACACACATCTGGCAGAACTTCAGAAGTCTGTTGAGGAAGCATGATGACCGGACCCAATAGCCATGTGTCATACTTGTAGTTTGATAGAGTTCTGGTATTATATTCTAGAATATTCTGGATGCTAAATGTAATTTTATTTCCCCCTATATCCTGTATCTAGATTCATGTGTGGGATTCGGGGACCCCAATTGAAGAGACGCTGCATGCCTTGAATGATCTTGTGCGCTGTGGTAAGATCCGATATCTGGGAGCGAGCAATTTGTGTGGCTGGCAGATGCAAAAGATTGTGGACTACAGCAAGTTTATGGATCTGAACCAATGGGTCAGCTTACAGGTACATGCACTTTAATACTTTCAATGGTACTGGCTTGAGGGCTTCAAAATTGAAATTTTAGTAAGTAGCCATTTGGTGACTAGTGGTAAAAGTCTACCCGCATCATGACGAGTAAACAAATGATCTTGTCGCTAGCTACAGGGAGTGCAGTTCTGTCCATCGCCAATACCAGGTCTTACAATGGCTTTGCTGGAGTGAAGGATAAAATCGCACCTCTAAATTCTGTGAGGAGAGTGAGAAAACAAAGATTAAAATGTTCACCAATATCTGTATTCATGCTGAATAGTTTCGCAGAGTGTTACTGTATGCATTTGCACAAAATTGTGGTATGGTAATGCAAAAGGAAAATTTCTGTTTAAAGGTCTATTCATCACAACTGGGCTTGTTGACAGTGCTACTGTACTAATGTTATTATCATGCATACCTATAGTACCAATGTGAAACAGTCTACTAGGAAAAGAATCAAGTAATTTCTAATTAAATTGTTTCATTGAACAATTGTTTCATCGAACAATTTTTTTCTCTCTGGAATCGAGGGGTGCAAATATTTGCTCACCTCTATCAGCTTTTAAGGGAGCTGAAGAGAGCTGGAACAATCGCACCTGTCAAATTGACAGATTGCAGTAATCCACATACCAGACCATTGAATGTCAGTATCTTGGTAATTAATACATGTGTATTGATAATGTTCTACACTAAATTGATCATTTGTTTTTCAGCAACACTACTGCTTGTTGAATAGGGAGTCAGAGTATGATGCATTTCAGGTTTGTGAAAACGACGGCATAGGGATCCTGCCTTGGAGTCCACTTAAAGGGTATGTAACTGTGTACTGTAAGCTGTACATTTAAAATACTGAATCTTGTCAATATGTTGAAAACTAATCTATAAGAGAAAACTAATCCAGCTTGGGGAATCGGGAGGGACACAAGAATAAATCATGCAACCTTCATTACCATGGCAACATGTTCATGTAATCAAGCAAGCAATGATTTTGAGCAAAACATTTGAAAATGATCATAACATTCTGGGAAATGTAGTTTGGTTCATGAACATGTTGAATATACATCTGTGTGAACACTGGGATTTCCTGGATTTCAACTTCTTTATTAAACACAACGTTTTAAGAAAAGAATCAAGTAATTTCTAATTAAACTGTTTCATTGAACAATTGTTTCATCGAACAATTTTTTTCTCTCTGGAATCGAGGGGTGCAAATATTTGCTCACCTCTATCCAGGAAATCCAGGAAATCCAGGAAATCCCAGTATTCATACTTGTACTACTTCTATACGTCAAACTGAATGACACTTCAAAATGTCATTCAAAAGTTATATACATCTGTGTTTCAGTGGCCTTCTATCAGGGAAGTACAAACGCAGCCAGTCAGCTGCTCCAAGTACATCTAGCAGATTAGGATGGACTGAAGAAGACATTGCTACAAGAGGCAAATTCAGACAGTCCCATCCCAGCTTTAAAAAGTTCTTTGACTCTGACAAGTTCTGGAATATTCTGGATGCAGTGGAAACCATTGCCACTGAACAGGGTAGGTAGCTATATGATCGTGTATATAAGACAACCTGTTTTCCTTTCGCTCCATGTACATTATCACAGTGTACACTTATCATAGTTCATCTTTTATTTCATCATCAACATGCACTATATATTTCTTTCACCCCTAACTTTAAAAAAAACATATATTTGTCTTTCCTGAAAGAGAGTTTAGGCAAAGTTTGTATCTGTGCCAACACTTCAACAGTGTTCTTCATTTGAGGAATCTGATATATCTGATAACACTTTTTGTTCACTTTTATTTTCTTGGCTTCACAGACATACAGTACAGAAATAATTCAATTTCAATGCACCTAGAGAAAAACAGAAATATGAGCGAATTCACGGCTGCGAAGAAACAATCTCCTGACTACTAATATAATAGACGAATGCTGTGATATTGTCCGAGTGCATGTCATGGCCCTTGGCTGTATTAGGAAATGCACAACAGGGTTTTCCCGACATCATTCTTTCTCAATGTGACTTCATGCGCAGTCATGTACGAGTCGCATGCTATTTCTCTGGTCGACCCATCACCTTATAGTGCTTCATTATTTTGACCGCGATTTGCACTCAAAGGAATCGTGTTCAAGGTTAAGTGATTTTTGCCATGTTCTGTAATATTGTATTTCAGATCCATATTTAGTTTATTGTAACGTAATAAATCAATTGTCCACTTTCTAGATCATGTTGACATTTACATACAGAAGAAAGATTTTATGATGTACAGTAACATGCACGGTAAATGCTCTGTGCATTTTTTTGCCAAAAAATATTTTGGTGATCAAATTTATTAGATCGGAAAGTTGACTCATTGATCTGTGCAGTTGACTCAGTCATCCATGTCATAGACTCAACAATCTAATGATCTATGTGGGGGACTCCATTATCTATGTGGTTGATTCTATGATCTATGTGATTGACTATAATCTGTATGGTTGACTCAGTGATCAATTTGGTTGACTTTATGGTCCATGTGGTTGACTCTATGATCTATGCGGTTGACTCAATGATATATTTGGTCGACTCAATGAGCTAAGTGGTTACCTATGATATATGTGGTTGACTCAATGATCTATGTGACTGACTATGATCTACATGGTTGACTCAATGATATATGTGGTTGACTCTATGATCTATGTGTTGGATTCAATGATCTATATGGTTGAATCAATGATCTAGGTGGTTGACTCTGATCTACATGGTTGACTAAATGATCTATGTGGTTGATTCAATGATCTATGTGGTTGATCTACATGTATGAGGTTGTCTCAGTGATCTATATGGTTTCTGCTACATGCTGAAGGGCATCAAATTTATCAGAGTGGCTGATCAGATTTCGAAGCAGATCTGATGGGTGACTTCATGTCAATAGGATGGTTGAATTACTAGAGTCATTACCGTAAATGATGGTAATATCTTTCAGGGAAGACAATGGCACAGGTGTCACTGAAATGGCTCCTCCAGCAGAAAGCAGTGAGCTCCGTGATTATCGGGGCCACTAGTAAAGCTCAACTTGAGGAGAACATGATTGCTGGCATGGACTGGCAGTTAACTCCAGAACAGGTCAGTCACATTGTTGTTATATGTTCATGATCTATTGGGTGGTCTTTATAAACTGTCGGCTTTGACATTGATTAGGCGACTATGATCCATAGAGAAGTTTCTCATCAACAATTTTCAAGACTGTTTAATATTGAAAGTTTAGGCATGAATTTAGGCGAGAGAGTAGTCCGCAGTTTTCAATTATGTTAGCAAGATCGATTGATGATCCCAAAATCAAATCTGTAACACTAATGAGTATTCTCGAACCATTCAAAGTTGTAGATTCTAGATTAATGCATCAGAGTTGTGCTTTGATGAAACTGTAAGTGTTCATATGAACACCCTGAAGATTTTTCAAAGAATTCCTATTCATTTATTGCTAATATCACGTGGATAATAGCGCAGGAATGTCCTGTACTTTTCCATGAACAAAGCAAAGTCCATTTACATGTGTATGCCTTGAGTATTCAATTTCATCTCATATTGATTTAACCATTCTTCAGACTTTTTACATGGACAATTGTGACTGGTCAATCCATCAAGATGACATCAGAATAATGAAGTCATACTTGTAACAAATGCATCTGTTTAGCAACAGTGGCCTTGGTGTACAACATATTGCTGTTGTTATTATGTACAGTTTATGTCGTTACCTTGTTACACCATATCTTGAGAATGACAATGCCTAGGTACACCAAACTTAAACCACACATGCATGTGATCATGGAGCAGAAGCCTATCAATAGATAGACCCAATTTCCAGCCTTTGGGTTGACCTAATTTTTAAACTTGTCGCATTGTCTAAAATTTGTATTTATCATTCACTTTCAGCTCAAACAGCTGGATGTTGCTTCGGCAATAGAGGAGCCATATCCATTTGAGACAATCACTGACCGAAACAAAGACAGAGTTAGGCAGAAGTAAGACATGAAGGGAACTTCACCACACGTGTAAATTCAAGTCAGACATTGTATTTAAAGCATTTATATGGATAAAGTTTTTCTCTTAAAAATATATTTCTGATCATGATGTCTGATAAAGTTAATAAAATCTCTTATATTGGGCTCAACAACATTCAATTTGTGAAAAGTATGCTATACATCATGATTGTTGATATGAAAACCATATTCAGATCCAGGAATTCTAGGCTTCCAGATATCAATCTTCGTCAAAGTGCACACTGAGCTGTGATCCGCTCAGAGCAATTTCTGGGTAGAGTTGCATGATTTTCATTTTTCCTGATGCGCCAACATATGCTCCCTTTAACTCACATATTGTCTACGAAAAGTTGTGAAAATATTCATTAAGATGAGCATAATAATCCTTTCTTCAAATAGTACAGTGATTTCATGCATATATTACCAATTTACTACGTTGATTTTCATTTTCCTCTGTGCCACAACAGGAAGCTTATCTTTAATCAGTGATAAATTGGTAATATATGCATGAAATCACTGTACTATTTGAAGAAAGGATTATTATGCTTATCTTAATGAATATTTTCACAACTTTTTGTAGACAATATGTGAGTTAAAGGGAGCATATGTTGGCGCATCAGGAAAAATGAAAATCATGCAACTCTACCCAGAAATTGCTCTGAGCGGATCATGCTCCACTTTATAGCCGTGCGCTGATTGGTCCAAACCTCAAAACATATGGAGATTATCACACGATAATCTTCATTTGTTTGTTGTGATCTGTGTCATCCATGTGCTGAACTGGTGACGCCTCATTTTTGTGACACAGTGCTACAAAGCTGAGCGACGATTGGTTCATTCACTGCGCAGTGGGCGGAGTTCACACAGCTGCAGCTCATGAACGGACAGCACGCGCGAACATGGCCTGCAAATCTGTCACAAAAATCTTGCATCAAAACGGGATAAATTTGCAGAAAATTTGCCATTCCGCTTATGAAATGAGGAAATAGTTATCATTGTGCATGTTAGAATGAAGTTAATGACCTTCTTAGTGAATATTATCGTGTAATAATTTTTTGATGTTTACTTTTAGGCATTTTGATTGACGGTCTAAAACTAAACATCGAAAAATTATTACACGATAATATTCACTAAGGCAGTCATTAACCCCTAATTAGACTGTGTTCTGTCAAGTCTACATTGTACATGTAGGAGTGAGTAACCTGAGTATGCCTTCAGAATTCTGGGTAAAACTGGATCAACATTATCAAATATTCCTGACATTTCCTGATAATTGTTATAATATAGTGTCAAACAACATGTTTTGGGCGTGTTCATAGCAGTTTTCCCAAGTCAACTTTCGGCATCAGTGCCTGACAGATTATGGCTCTAGCTCTCTAATATTTTGATTTGTATTATTGTTTCTATTAGATGTGCACATTGATAAGAATCAAATTTTTTTTTTGGCTTTAGCCACAAACATTTAGATTGCCCCATATTATGCATGACACCTCCATGTAAGCCAGGAAATATATTATATAATAAGGCAATAAATATTGCACAAAGGATTTGATATATTATACATCCAGAGGATTTTTATTATTTCTTGTGATCATGATTATTTAAGTGAAGGAACCTGTTAAGTTTTACAACTATTGATATGCTTGTTCCAAGTTGATTAATGATGAATTTATCATATTGGATAAACAGTTTACTTTTATATAATTGATATATATTATTTACATGGAATGTATTACAAAATCCAATATTTTCTTATTCCTAAATATAGATGGTGCTATTTTAGTGTTGAATAGTCGCAGAATCCAGTGCCATATAAACATGATAATTGTTGCTTATATGGGAATTGTATGAAATTCATATATTCAATAATTGTTCAAAATTAGGTATATATTATTCTGTTTGAGATATAAAGCATTAAATTGATTGTGTATAACCAGTGATTGTGTCATGTTTTAGTTTTAAATGATTGTATGTAATGAATGTTCATGTCAGGTTTTAAGATTTGTAAAATCAATTCAGATGGAGGGAACTTTTTCTGTAAACTTCAAGCACTTTTTTATTTGCACCGAGAACTTATGCTGAACTTGCGAATTAGTTCAAATGTTTCTCCCTGGGTTACTCAGTTGAGGATGTGAAACTGATTCTGGCGACCTCATCCATGGCACTGCAAGTTTGAAGAGAGGAAGCCTATTTCATCCCTGTGATAAGTACAATCTGATTAAAACCAGATCTAGAAGAAGTGATCCCATCTTTGCTTGTTGCTCATGTAAATCTGAGAACAATATCCCCAATTTCCGTGCTATGAGTATTGACCAATCATAGAGCTGCTCCATGCTTGAGGGATGTATGTTTGAATACAGCAGGTTTTAAAAGCTCTGAAACAGAAGGACACAGTTCTTGCTGCCGATGTAGATCTAGAGGGGGCCTTTGACGCAACCTGGCGAGACGGTATACTCTACAAGCTCTATGAAGCAGGTCTCCGTGGTGAGCTATTCCTCTATGTAGTCTCCTATTTAACAAACAGACAAATCCGAAATAAAGTTAACGGCTTCTTGTATCCTTGGATCACATGACTCATCGGAGTATCACAGGGCAGCGTCATTGCCCGGCCCTCTGCTGTTCATTTCTGTATTAGAGAAACTAGGGAGATCGCGTGCCCTTTCTATACTACTCATTGCGCACTACTCCTTGTGCATGCGCAGTCGACCCATTCTACTGTAGGGTGCAAGCCTGGCCCATGGAATCTGAGGGAGTGAAAACGCCAGGTCTCTCGCCCCACCCTATCCCGTGCCACACCTATGCGACCCGCTGTGTAGTGAGTAAAACGGAGGAGGAGGAGGAGTAGGAAGAGGAGGACGAGTCGGACATGCCACAGATTATACTAGGTAGATAGATGACACTCATCACCCCCAGATACATATCTTATGCTGAAGACCTCACTCTGTGGATCTGTGAAGTTGCCCTTCGGACTGCTTCAATATGAATGACTGGTCTACTGGGAAACATTTCTGGCTGATGTCGCAGGTGGTGCCTCCGTATCAGCTTGCCAAAAACTGATGTTATGCTGTTCGATCAACAACAATCTGTTAAACTCTCGATCAGTTGACAGAGACTGAACAGGTGCACAGTAAAAGATGTTTGGGTGTCATTATTGACGATAAACTGTCCTTTTTCTGATCCCATCTGTGGCACTGCCCTACGTACCACCTACAAACTTGGCACTTTCTTCAGGTCTTGCTTCATCGAAATGAGTCTGTCTTTACCGCTCGCTAATACGTCCTCATTTGGAGCGCACCTATCCGATATGGTCAGCCACCTCTAACAACAACACCAACAAGGTTGAGCGCATTGACAGAATGGCTCTGTTGAAAGCCAGCGGTATTATGAGCACCACGCCCACTTCATCCCTTGAAATCATCACGCATACGTTGCCCATGAGACTTCGATTGGAGGAGATGCTACTACATGAATATGCTAGAACTTTAAGGAAAGGTTCCAGAGATCCATTCTGCGGCCTGCTGGTTGCTCTGTTGGCTGACGTTCCTTTCATGAACAGCAGGGGTCTGTCTCCCTTAAACAAGATACATGTAGCTACTGCAGTCAACTGCAGTGTCCTATCACTCCGTCTTTAGAGTTGCTACAACTGTGCACACCCCGTGTAACTGACTCGGTTGGTCTGGAATTTTCCACTACCAGATCAGCTGAACAGGCTAAAATCGCTAAAGGCTGAAACTAATTAACCATCATCAACAACACAAGAAGGGATGAATTACTCAATTTCTTGCGCTGTAAAACTTACCATTTGCTTCCTAAATCGTAAACCTGCTTGAATTCAATGCCTTTAATCTCCATTTAAATGCACAATCAAACGTAGAAAACGGAAGTTAAAACTAAAAGTTAACTCCCCTAGGAGAGAGTTGTCCGCCCCTAGGAGAGCTCTCCCACTCAATCCAGCGTGGTTACTATAAAGGTCACTGCAAGCCTCATTCCAATCCTCTTTCTCCTGTTTGCTCTCGAGCAGTGCACATCTAGGGAAGTGTTTGGGATTCAATTTTCAACGATTGTTGTTGTTGTTTCGCTGGTATATCCTTTATCAAGTGTGACTTTTGTTTGTTATTCGGAACTTCCTTATTGCATTATTATGTCTGAGGTTCCGTCTACTATCCATTGTCGTACGTGCGGGCAGTTTTTGTCCCCATTGGACGCCCACACGGCTTGTTTCTCTTGTAAAGAGTTGTGTTATCGCGCGACCACGTGCGCGGAATGTGTGTTATGGGCGCGACGACTTGGAGGAATTATGCCCAAGCTCGTCGTGCTTATCTTTTACATGCTTGTGATGACCCGTCTATTTCGGAGGTCGACAGACGGGTTTTGGAAATTTCTTTGGTCAATGATATGAATTTGTAATGAGGATCTCGACCGAGTTGGCTTGAATTTATCTCATACTGTTCAAGATCCAGTTTCACCCGCGTCGGTGTATATTCCTCTCAGTGACACTATCCTACAGGGAGATAGTTCTAGGCTGTTGGACAGCTTGACCTGTACCGGTGCTTCATTGTCTGGGGTCGCTACCAAACCCGTTCCTTTGTCCGGCTTAACAAAGACCAGGTCGGTCTTGTCTGGGCATTCCATTGTCTCCGTCAGACAAAAGAATTCTTTGCCACATGTTATTTTTCGCCTTTCTATCGACTGGTTTCTTCTAAAAGGAAGAAAGCAAATAAACATCGTCGTGTGTCAAGTCTCCGTTGCGGATTATATCTAAGCTTAGTAAATTATCTAATCCGTTTTTCCCGATCTATGGAGATTGTCGGGGCGAATGTTGGTACATACTTCATGTAAGATATCACGGGAAACGAGCCTAGTTTTGGACTTCGCGATAGCGAACACCATTTAGATAAATAACACTTTTCAGAAATATGGGGTGGGTGGTCGGGGTTATATTACAGAAAGGATTTGTATGTAGGCCTAGTCCTAGGTCTTTACGAACTTTCAATTTTAAACAGCGGCGTTGCGGTCTTGTAATCTTTGGACGTACATCTTTCCGAACTTTTAATTCTAAACAGCGGCGTTGCGGTCTTCTGTTAGTTTGCATACTGTCAATTACTACACAGCGGCTTTGCGGCGTTGCTAGGTAGGCCTAGATATGACAACAGGTTAAAAACTCTTGATCGGATATGATGTGTGTGGATATTTAAATTCTCAATGTCAACCAAGCCAGGGCTTCACATCGGGTTAGCTGGGAAACTATCAGTTTCTGCACAGCGGCTTTGCGGCGTTGCTGTGTTTCACTATCTCCAACGGGATAAATGGGTCATGCTAATAACTGAACAGCCGATCTGCTCTTTCTCAGGGTTGGCCTCATGCTCATAGGGAATACCATCCTCTCAACAGCGCATGCTCCCTTTCACAGGCTCATTTATCATCCCGGCCTCCAATGGCGGAAGTTGAATATTACTACGTTGCTATGACATCTAGGGGAAAACCCACGCACGCACGGTTCAGTTTCAATCCGGCCGAACAACTCCTTCAGTTTTGCACATGAGCAACTACTTTTCATATTCTCTGTGCAGATAAGCAGGAAAAATAATCTCCAGATAATTATTTTTAACGCCACCTCAACAGAGGTATTATGCAGACTTGAAAAAACATCTATTTTACTATATATGATGTCATATCCGGCGATGTCCGCGCGACCCGGAATCCAGTCCAAAAATCTGACTGGTGGATGGTCAATCTCACGTTCGGCTATTTCCGTATTCAGCGGAATCTAGCCTCTCACATGGAACACACAACTCGGGTAGATTTCCGCTCGGGAGTTCCGAATGAACTCGGCCATCTGTGGGGAGTGTATGGCGATCAAGTAGTGAGCCGGCTACGAAATAGTGCCGATCGCATTTTATTGTGAAATAAAGTTAATTTTAACCAAACAAACATAATTCATTCAAATTATACAAAACTATTTCTATGTTTAGTTGAATATCCCCAGAACTCAGCAACTGGGCTAATTTCCCCAATACAGAAATAGACGAATGCGAGATTGGTTTCGCCGAAAATTAATTGTGCGCATGATAAGATAAGATTCTTTATTGTACTGAGGGCTATTCCAGAAAAAAAGGTATGGGGGGGGCGGATGGGCGAGTTTTTTACTACCCACCACCCATAGAAATGAATTTACTGCCACAACAAGGACCCACAGAATTCAATTATCTAGGCATCCCACCACCCATAGGAAAAAAAAACAAAAAAACGGTTGGCCTCCTACGATGGTCGTTGTTGTTGTTGTTTATGGAGATCACTTCCCGGGCCAATATTTTTAATTTTTTCATGGTTCGCACGGGTCCATAAAAGTTTGTAATTTTTATATTGAAAATTCAAGGCCTTGAAAGTTAGAATTTTTTCCCGTACGTCCTTGAAAGTGCTTGAATTTTACTGTAATAGGTAAGTATGGTTGGCAGTCCAGCAAAATGGAGTAAAAACTCCACTGACGATCGTTGTTTCTGTCTCCTGTTGTGTTTCCCCTTTCCATCCGTCGCTCCTGTACATATGCTCTGGCCTAAACCGTGTATTATGTTTGATATCTCTATCATAGTTCATTTAAAAGACTCAGGGCCATCCTTAAAATATGTCAGTTGGCGTAACCCGCCCTCCCCATCGAAAAGCTACCAACCCAAAAGTTTTTATCAGCCATCTGTCGCCGTAAATGTTTTTTTCTTTTTCTTCAACTTCAAGCAGTCCCTGTGTAGTTATTATCATTAAATTGCGTAGGTTGTGAATTTGTCCGCCAGAGTAAGTTTCAAGAATGAAATACAAAGAAAATATGGTACGAAACGAAAGAAAAATCTGCCCTCACGTTGATTTTGTTGAAAAGCGATATGCGTGTTGAAAACTTTTGTGCCTTACTTCCCTATTTTGAAAGTGAACTCTTCCAAATCGATTCGTCGGGAAGCCTTGTGGGATTACAACACCGGGTCAGTGGAAGTTTCCATTACCGCAATAGGGATGGTAGCCCGACAGTATTGCGACACGTGCCTGCAGTCAGTCGACCATATTTCCCGGCTAAATCTGTACCGCGATGCCGAGGTTTGGTTCATTATCCATCAAACACGAAGTAAAAAGTGAAATGTCCAGCTTGTCAAGGATTGAAAATACATAAAAACTAAACCTCTAAATTCCTGCAATGATATCGGGTTGTCTACAACGTCACTCGTGAGATGTCAATGTGACTGACCCAGCGAGGGTGCATATTTTATGTTCGTCCGCTCCATCAAGTTGATTCCTCGTTGATTATAAACTGGATTATCATGTTGTTGGAAACACTGACGTTTGTCATTTTATTACATGGAAACGTAGTTCTGGATTGGTGAGTGAATAAAACACCAGCATCCATGTCTGTTGACATCTCCCCGTAGCACAAATGAAATACTCAACTTCTCCCTTTCTGCAGTCAAAATGTATGAGACACATCATGCACATCCTAAGAAATGAAATAATGGCTCCCTCGACATAGGAGTTGTTCACAAACTAACTATTACGCCGAAGCCCTGACAGGGACAAGCAGAGGGAAACATTTTTCTCACATCACAGCGGCCAAAAGCAATGTGATACACCCATGTGATACAAAACCTGTATCACACTCTTACAATTTGCTAGCTATATTTTTGGTTATTTTTCAACATTATTTTGATGTGAGAAATAAATTATAACACTCGTGGTCATTTATCTGATTTTTATCACACTCGTTTGATAAAACCCATATGAAACTCGCTAAAGCTCGTTTCATATGGGTTTTATCAAACTCGTGTGATAAAAATCAGATAAATGACCACTCGTAGTGATAATCTATATATATCTTTGTCCTTCCATATCATCTGTTTATTAAAGAAAATGAGACATCGAAAATATCATTCAAATTGCCGTTAATTTTTTTTCTATTGATCTCGTAGGTGCCTCAAAATGGCCAGTTGACGGGCATTTTCGCCTCCAACCTCCTGCTAATGAGAACCCGGTTAGGGACTTCTGATCATAGTTCTATGATATATGGAGAATTCGCAACCACAAAAACTGAACTTTTGTATTTTATTTCTGTGTCAACGCGTATCGTTAGTCACGATTTAGTTGTACAGAAATTATTCTGAGTAACATATTCACTTTACTTTCAGCGGCACGAACTCCACGACGAAAACGGGAGTGTTCGAATTTATTGTTTCACGAGTATATTGAAAATGCTCGTTTTCGTTTTATTAGGATGGAAAATATCACGACAGGGGAAAAATCGGCCGTTTTCGAATTAAATTTGGAAGATGAATTATTAGGGTAATCTGTTCTGATATCAAAAATTGAAAACGTCTGGAAAGTGCAAATTTAACGATGAATGACTGACTGCCCCAGATTTTAAAGACTGGATAAAAAGAGCTGACGTGAACAAGGCAGCAACTGAAGTGGAAAATCGGAATAGAAATACATACGGTTTTTAATAGCCAAATTTCTTTTGCAATAAAATAACGTAATTGAGGTGAGTTTTTTTTACAGTATTACTGAAGAAATTACGGTACTTGTGATCTGATTATTGACACAAAAGTTGAATGTCGGAAGAGACGTTTACGTAAGATAGCCCGGGATTATAGGCCGTTTAATAAATGGAATAAACCTACATTTATTCTACTATATTTTCAAATGAAGCATAGATACATCTGAAACAGATCGATCCAATTTTCAGATTAATTAAAACGTGAATTGTGGATTGATGCGGATCATGTTAGGCCAAAATATACTTGAATAAAACTGGGTAAACAGGTGAGTGTATATCCAATAAATGACAGAACAGCTGCAGTCGAGCCATATTTCAAGCCAGAATAACGATCGGAGAGAGGTAAAAGGGAATTCTTTTTCAGGTTTGAAACATTTTTTTATTATTTTCATGACAGTCCTGATCTCACTTTTACGAAGGCATAATACATTGACGTTGTGTTAGCTGAATATATTTTGAAGCGGGAACCGTGAACAAGCGCTAGTTTGGCCCACGTGCCATGCTATCCAAGGCTTGATCACGTGATGTTATTGCAACTCCGTATGGCGGGAAAATGTTCAACCAACACGTGGCATGTTTAAACTTTCATTCTACTGACCCCACCCAATTCTGTGAAAGTATTTTAATACATCTGTTAATCAAGGAACGAATGGATACAGTGAATTGTTAGAAAGGTCAAGCAATTCATGTCTTTCGTTTAGCCGATATTACCGGGCGGGATGAGCTCGTTCCAGCTGGGAAGATTGTATTGTCTCAGATCAGTTGGCCCTGATATTGGTCTCACATGAGTTGGCCCTGATATGGGCCTTTAAATAGTGTCAGGCGCTTGATTAATTTGCTGTTCGTTTTATTGACATAAACAGTTTGAAAAGCCCTTCCACAATATTTCGCTATGAAGAGCAATCAAGAAATTATTAGGTTTGATTCTCAATCTGAAAATGACGTAATCTGTGTTTCTTCATTAGATCGTTTATATATTTTCCCCTTTGACATCATTGGCGAAACCGGGATAGTCTTGTCGACCGTGACAAAAATTCTGCAAGGTTTCAAGCATGTACTGCAGAGAAAATAAAGAAAATATCAGAATGTCTCTAAGTGACAGAATATGCTCTTGTCACGTATGTACTAATGTACGCGAATTTGTGATTTTAAATTGGCTGGGCGTCCGATGAAGCTAATCTCTTCATTGTCAGCCGATCATTGCGGTCAATTACTCGAACCTAATTTCATGGTTAAAGAGCCGGAAGAATGCATTGCTCTCCAAAGAGAGAAAATAATGATAGGAAATGCAAGAGGCAATGGATAATTCACTAAAAATGATCAAAGATGAAGAAGTCCGCCATTTAGCTTCTCGCGTCAAAAAAAGATAATTCGAACACGTCCGTTTTCCTAAAATTGGCTTGAATTGGGTACTTGAATAATCACTGTAGGACCTTGAAAAGTCATTAAATTTAATGCAAGAAAAGGCATGCGAACGCTGTTTTTTTTGCATTTTGGTTCATCATTATCATCATTTGCTGCTGATGTCGCCAGATCAACAGGTTCGGAGTTATTCACTGTGACCGTGCCGACCGTGTCAACTGCTTTTTTGAAGCGTAAATTATGTCCTTCGTCGTTCAGATTTTTTAGTTGATCCATATCGTTGAAACCACTGCTTTGAAAATTATGCCGCCAAATTGATTGAATTTTAAAAAATTGTGACGGATTTCGTATTGAATTTGATGCTCAACAGTCATGCCAGTCGAACAGACCGTCAGCAAGGTCGGAAGAATATGGAAGCAAAACT
>JAVTVY010004044.1:0-41156 GCA_036873755.1 Hanleya hanleyi | reverse complement strand
GGTGGGGCCGTCTTCAATACACGGAGCGTGTGAGCGTGCTTCCGTACTCGCGCAGACATCCTGTACAACTAATGCTAGAACCCACAACTCTGCTCTTTTTATCCACCTCACAGACAAAGTCAACCCTGCTGTGGTATTCATTCTTTTTATTATTCCCCATCATGAAACACACAGACCCCAGCTGGGGGCGCCACTGTGGATGTCTTTACATTATTATTTTTGCATGTACACGTGGTGGGTCTCTCCGGGAAAGATGCCGGTGCGTAGTCGAAGGTGGTCGGGGGTGGCTTGCTTGAGGTCGAAGAGCATATACCCGTGCTGAGGGTTGTGGCATCTTTGAAGGCTTCCAACGCAAACGGTGTGCGGCCGGGATACATCTGTCTCGCCAGGTGCAGCAGTTGAGTGGTATCTCTCGGGTTTTTGAAGACCACCAGGTAGTGGGCATTTAAGCTGATATTCCGATGTTCTTTGTTTTACTGAACAGATTCTGCACAATGTAGATGATGTTGAGCCGTCGATGATGGCTGCCTTTGGTAAAGAGTTGGATGACCCGTGCATCCGTCTCCGCCATGAGATCATCCAGAACCACCAAGGTGTCGGGTTCCAAATCGGCCAGGTTGGGTAGGCCTTCCACGAACGTGATGTGGGGCATTGCTGCATACGCTTCCTGCCATTCTCCGTAACACCACACGACTCGGGCAATGGGTGGAGTGATCATGCTGTCGGCGTGTTGAAGGAGCTTCCTGACGAAGTGCGTTTTGCCGGAGCCCGTCGGTCCTGCGATGACGCAGGTGAAGGGATGTTGCCACCGAGGGTCCATGGTTTGAGGTCTATCCGTTGTCGTGGTAACCCGCTCTTGTAAATTTCGTACGAGTGAACTGGAGTGGTGGTGGGTACAACGTCGGTCGTCGTTGTCTGTTCACGTTCAGAGATGGTGCTGGGGGTGGGTACAACGTGGGTGGTCGTCGTCGTTGTCGGTTCACTGTGAGGGATGAAATCCGGTGGGTCTTGAGACGTAGTAGGTGTACTTGGTGTAAGTGTAGAGCTCGACGTGGCTTGTACGCGGGGTGTGGTGGTGGTGGTGACTGGGCTCGATACGACTGGTGCTCTCTGTAGACCCGTTTCACTGATGGCTGGTGTTCTCAGTTGGTTAAGTAACGTACTGACATAGGCTACGTCGTAAAACACACCTCCGTACAACACACTCAGCAGGGTTAGCAATAGCACCCCAAAGACCACTTGCGCTTTGCGCGTTTTGCGAGACGCTGTCTTCGGAGGCAGCTGCTGTTGGTCCATAGCACTGGGGTCGGACGTGGAATGAAGGAGGACGGCAGTGGTGTCTGGCTTTATAGTCGTTTCACCTGGTTGGCAGCGATCCAGGAATTGAAGGAACTGGGCCAGCCTTGCCATTTTACGAAATGAAACAGTTTGCCACGTCGACGTTCCGTTTTCAAAATCTGCTCCACCGTGTAGTAGTCTTGCTGTGTTTTTACAACAGGCTGTAATTCCGTGTCGTAAAACGTCCCCAGCAACGTTTCGCCTTGGAGATCTTCCAGTTCATAGACTCGCCGCTGTCGGGGTAGGCGCCGTTTAATCAGGAAGTGCTCATCGCTCCAGTTGGGCAAGTAACTTTTCTCGAACTTGCCCTTGACTTTACTGATCCGTACAGGGTCGCCGACCTTGTACACCGCCTTCGTCGTTCGCTGCGATGGCCTGGGGTACAAGACACGCCGGACTTGGGCTTCATTGCGTTGGGTCACGGTAATGGGGGCTCTCTCTATACTTCGATGATAGGCTCGATTGTAACCCCTCACCAGTTTCGGGAGAACATCGATGTACCGCCTTGTATTCTTATAGGTGAAATATTTATACATGCGGCCTTTGAATGTCCTGTTGAACCTCTCCACCACGGAAGCCTTGGTCTCGTTGTACGTATGGAAGAAAAACACCTTCTGTTTCTTGAGAAAGGCTTGGAACGGTCTGTTGAGGAATTCCGTGCCTTCGTCGGTTTGCAAATACAAAGGTTTGCGCCCGGTCTTGAAGATGTCTTTGAACGCCGCTATGAGATTTGCCCCCGTTTTCGTCCGGATGGGTACCACCCACGCATACTTGGATAGGATATCGATGCACGTCAAGATATACCGATTCTCATCGTTGTGTTTGGCAAAGGCGCTCATATCCACCAAATCCGCTTGCCACTGGGCATCTATTCCTCCCACGATGACCCGGTTCCGTAGAAAATGGCGACGGACAGATCGATGTAAGGTATAGGTGTCTTGTCTTCTTAACCAATCTCGGACTTGGGCACGTTGTACCCCCTGGGGTTTGGCCGCTCGATAGAGAGCCGACAATGCACTATAGGCTGCCGGACTGTCGGGACTGTAGTATAAGTTATCCAACACCTTCTCCCAGCGCTTCATGGTGACAAAATGATGATGGACCCTGGCTCTATCGTTTATTTATAACGGGTATATCTTGGGCCTGAGTTTCTTTCTGATTTTCTTCGTGGACTTCCACAGTGGCCATGGTCAATGACCAGTCCAACTCGTCTGATGACCGCTTGATAAGCACTTCATCCACATCCACCACGGCATCTTCCAATGCAGACCATAGATCAGGGTGAAGGGTAAAATGCACTGTACCTCCATCTAGCCGAGCCAATTGAGCAAAGAAAGGGCCGCGTCGGATGTACACATCGTGACACAAGTGGATGAGGTCGCCGTCCAGTTCACCAGACAACACCCGTTTGAATTTGGTCCAGCCCTCCCGGGACAGACGAATGTGAGCCGGGCACGGTTGTGTAGGGTCCGTGTCTCCCACCACCTCCTCCATGATATCGACCTTATCCGCATACACGTGCAGGAAAACCTCGGGGGTCAAGCTGAAATACGCCAGTACTATATGCTCCGTCATGGTCAGTACGTGAATGGTACCAGATTTCACTGTCTCTCGTATTTATAGGGAGAACCCCGTGAGATCAAAGGATCAGGTGGTCATGTCATTGGGCTGACTGAGTGTAGCGGGGTAATCAATGGCATCGTCGTCGGGTTCATGTAGTTGTTCATGGGGTTCAGCCATTGGCCCCGCGGCTTCATCACGGATTTTTTCTTCTTCTTCTTCATCGTTCTGGCCCGTCATGTGTGTGTGGGTGGCTTCATGAGGTGACACTGTCATTCCAGCCTCTGCGCATTCTATACATATAGTATTTTCTCCATCCGCTTTTTTTTCATTAGGTTCATCTAGTGCGTGTTCGATAGCATGAGCCCATGCCAATTGGTGGGGTGATCGATCGTCGGGTATAAATAACTGGTCCACCAGAGGGCCTATTTTCTCCAAGGCTGACCACAGAGAGGGAGTTAGGAGGAAACTTCGAGCCGGCTCTTGGTAGCGTCCCACCCGTGGGTAGAGCGCAGTATGGTATACGTAGTTGGCCTTGTCCAGGTGGATCAGGTGTCCGTCTAACTCTCCGCTCAACACCCGTTTAAACTTAGTCCACCCATCACGCTGTAGTGTCACCGTATTCGATAAAGTCTCAGGGGACGCCCTCCAATCCCCGCCACTATCTTCCACCAGAGTCACATAATCTTCATAAACGTATAATCCCACCTGGTAAGGTGTAAGGGGGAGGATGGCTCGTAGGACGGATGACATGCTTGGTCCAAATGTCGAACGGTGAATGACACACACTCTGTCTGACCCTGGTATTTATAGTGTCAATACCACAGCGCCAGGGTGAATAGGGCACAGACTAGTATGAGGCCAACCAGCCGGTGCTGGTTGCGGCGTGAGCGCTCGTGGTCCATAGCCCGAGCATCAAGGATGGCTGTCATAGTCCAGTAGTGGTGAGTGATGGCACGCCTCTCCATCGAGTGCACTCTGTGGAGGACCGCTTCTGTGAACTCGTTCAGGATCTGGCGTCGTCCCTCGTTGTCGTCGCCATCTGCAAACATGGACCGGACCACTGCTCGGTAACCCGTGAATGAATTCACCACGGTGGCATACTGTAAAATGCGAGTCGCATGGGGCTGGGTCTCCGCCATGGCTCTGTAGAAATGAAGGTGTGGGATCCAGAGGGACGTGTTTTATAGACCAGATGTAGCTCTACGGGTATAGTCCGTGATACGTACTATTCTGATGGGTTAGTCCAAAAAAAGGGAGCAACAACAACAACACAGATTACAGATCAATCCTTTTATTATGCGTGAACAACATAGAAATGCATGTACTGACCTGTCTGTGGGAGGTTTCCCACAATGGCGTTCACCTTCGCGTCTTTTCGTGTACGTCCGTGTCTTTTCGTTAAAGTCCGTGTATCTTCGGTAAAGTCCGTAGGCATTGGGCAAGGAAGCTTTTTCCCGAGACCGAATCACCGCCAGACATGACTGCATCACCGCGGATGAATACATTCTTGCACTCACTCACACCTCGCAACATTGTCTCATTGGACATTGGACCGTCTGACCTGGAGGTGACCCTTTGACCTTTTGACCCGCGTCCGCGCGCGCGCGCACTGCCGGGGATGACGCGGGATGACGCGCGCGCGCGCGCGCTCGCGCTGCGGGGCGCTGGGGCGGGGCGGGAAAACACAAAACCCACCGGCGATTGAACATACGGACGTCTAAGAGGAAACATTAGGAACTCTTCTATGTTTGGAGGTAGTTTTTAGTGAAAAACCCGGAAGTGACGTCATACAGGGTCCAGTTTTCGACACTGAGTGACCACATCCGACAAAATGGCCAGTTTTCGACACCGGATGTGCCGCCATCTTGAACATACGTGCCGCCATCTTGGATATGTCCCATAATGCACCGGGTCAAAATACTCGCTTCTGATTGGACGAGAGCTCTGGGACGGATTTGAAATACTCGCTTCTGATTGGACGAGACCTCCGTATTGCATCTGCGCATGCGCAGAATGATATTCCTACCGCACACCCAACCCATCAGATGCCCCTTCACGAATGCTTCACTTAGATACCTCACTCGACCCCATTGGTGCATTAGGGGCTCCCCTACATCCCAACACGGCTATTTTCATACACTTGGGCCACCGCGCATGCGCAGAATGCCGATAGTTCAACCCCACACCCAGCCCATCAGATGCCCCTTCACATAAGCTTCACTTTGATACCTCACTCGACCCCATTGGTCCATTAGGGGCTGCCCTAGCTCCCAACACGGCTATTTCCATACCCTTGGGCCACCGCGCATGCGCAGAATGCCGATAGTTCAACCCCATATCCAGCCCATCAGATGCCCCTTCACGAATGCTTCACTTTGATACCTCACTCGACCCCATTGGTCCATTACGGGCTCCCCTAGCTCCAACACGGCTATTTCCATACCCTTGGGCCACCACGCATGCGCAGAATGCCGATAGTTCAACCCCACACCCAGTCCATCAGATGCCCCTTCACGAATGCTTCACTTTGATACCTCATACGACTCCATTGGCCCATTAGGGACTCCCCTAGCTCCAAAACCGCTATTTCCATACCCTTGGGCCACCGCGCATGCGCAGAATGCCGATATTTCAACCCCACACCCAGCCCATCAGATGCCCCTTCACGAATGCTTCACATCGATACCTCACTCGACCCCACTGGACCAGTAGTCAATCTCCTAGCTCCAAAAAGGCTATTTTCATACCCTTTGGCCTCCGCGCATGCGCAGAATGCCGATAGTTCAACCCCGCGCCCAGCCCATCAGATGCCCCTTCACCTAACCTTCAATTTGATACCTCACTCGACCCCATCGGACCCTTAGGGGCTCCCCTAGCTCCAAAAAGGCTATTTTCATACCCTTCGGCCGCCGCGCATGCGCAGAATGACGATATTTCAACCCCACACCCAGCCCATTAGATGCTCCTTCACCTAACCTTCACTTTGATACCTCACTCGACCCCATCGGACCATTTTATCTAGGGACTACTTTTTCTCCGCGGAAGCTTTTTCCCGAGACCGAATCACCGCCAAAACCACGGCCAAACCGCATCACCGCGCATGAATACATTTTTTTTTTTTTTTTTTGCCGGAACTTTTTTTTTGCCCGAACATGCCCGAACATGCCCGAACCACGCCGCCATCTTGCTTTACAACAGGGACGACACCTCAACCAATCAAATTCAACCTCACACTTACACCTCAACCAATCAAAAGCCTCGTTACAAAACCAACCAGTTGTGACGTCATAGTTACATCCGGGTGAAATTTACGTTTAGTTGCTCTATATACACTACTGGCGACTTTCTGCTATCTCTTAACCTGCAAAAACTCGCCAGTCGCCACCCGCCGTTAAACACGGCGAGTTTCGCTCTATCTCTTAACCTCGAAAAACTCGCCGCGCGCCACTCGCCGGATGAACCACGGCGCGCGGCGACTTTTGACTTTTGACTTTTGGAATTCTCAGGACTTTTTCTCAAGTGCGCATGCCCGGGGAGCATCAATTATCGGAATATTTTGTTCGAAACATGCTGTCATTTAATTTAATTTTAAATCTCTTCCTCGTGCATAAATATACATAATTTCTAATGAATGAACTCTCCAGCTACATCTGATGCTATGTGACTAATTTTGAAGATGTAAGCTATCTGTAATAATTAATATAGTTGTTTTTTGAAACAAGTTCTTTTTAATGCAATACGCATATAGGGCAATCTAATTTTGTCAAATGTGCAGATATTTTTTTATTAAAATACTCGTTATCCGTTTCTGTGCAGAACTTGCATATACTCTCGTTATTATCTGCTGGTATATTTTAAAAAGTTAACACCAAGACAACATTTTCAACCGTTTTTTTTATCTTTTTTTTATATAAGTGCCTATATATATTTATAAAACAGCATATCGTTTTCAATTCAGAATGAATCGCTTTGAAATTGTTCCTTATTTAAGATACAATAAAGCACTCGACGCGGGAATTTTGTTTTACAAGATAAAAGCAACGTCAACTAATATGCTGTATGAAATATTAAGAAAGCGAATAGAGCGTCATCGTCATATTGATTAAAAAAGTAAGAAAAAATGCTAACATTTTCTCTGGATGATTGAATTTCTCTCTTCGTAAGTTTTATGTGAAAAACGGGCGATATCTTTGTATAAGAGAGCCTTTATTGCTATTTTAATCCATAGAGCGGCTCTTTGTTGGGTTGATATTTCCTGCATCACAAACCCTACAAACTATCAAGACCCTATTTTTAAAGATGAAAAGACGTATTTCTTTCAACAGTTTCCATATTTTTTTTACTTCCTCAAATTCTATGAGATCGCGACTGTGATTTATGATATTGGAACTGCATAATTGATGCTCCTCGGGCATGCGCACTTGAGAAAAAGTCCTGAGAATTCCAGAAGTCAAAAGTCGCCAGTCGCCGCGCGCCGTGGTTTGTCCGGCGAGTGGCGCGCGGCGAGTTTTTCCAGGTTAAGAGATAGAGCGAAACTCGCCGTCTTTTACGGCGCGTGGCGACTGGCGAGTTTTTGCAGGTTAAGAGATAGCAGAAAGTCGCCAGTCGCCGCGCGCCGGAGATGTCCACGGCGCGTGGCGAGTGGCGAGTTTCACTACAGTCAAAAGTCGCCAGTCGCCGTGCGCCGTGGTTCATCCGGCGAGTGGCGCGCGGCGAGTTTTTCCAGGTTAAGAGATAGAGCGAAACTCGCCGTGTTTTACGGCGGGTGGCGACTGGCGAGTTTTTGCAGGTTAAGAGATAGCAGAAAGTCGCCAGTCGCCGCGCGCCGGAGAGGTCCACGGCGCGTGGCGAGTGGCGAGTTTCTAAAAGTCGCCACGCGACGCAAACTTGGCCCAAATAGAACACCATACCAGACCGTGAGCTGTGAGAAACTTCCATGCGGCATCACAGGGAACAGACCGGTACATGTTAACTTACATGACAATTTGTTACCGGATGTACATGCCTACTAGAACACCCCATACAGCATTAGAGCTTGATTGGTAAAAACGAAGAGTTCAAGAGTTGTCTCCCATGTCGATTTGAATACAACAGGTCCTTGTTCTCCTAAGTTCCTATTTCAATTACCAAGCGAATAAGTGAATCCGTTATTAGAAATGCCCCACAAGTTGTTTCAACCGGTGGTTTAATTTTGAGGATGCCACGCCACGCCACAAAAAACCAAAAAAAACCCCCCAAAACCCCAACACAAGCAATGTGACGTTTATCTTGACTTTCAAAGATTATCAGCTGCGTACAGCACATACAAAACATACGCTCGGTGTTTATCAAAAGGAAAACGCTACAAAAATTGGGTAATTGCCGTTTTAGATTTTTCGCTAGATGCTCGCCAATCCACAAAGGTCCGCAATTTGGCAATAAAATAAAACAATTCATGCTAATGCCGGTAGATGCGAACAGTGAGAGCAAACTCGTTTTTTTTTATTACAGAAATACCAAGACAACAGATAATTTGTGCCTTTACTATTGAAAATGTAGCGTATGTGTACAGATTTTTCCCATCTAGCAATCAAATTGCAGTTTGGAGTTCAAGATTGACTACAGATAAAAAGTTCGTTCGATGACATGTTGATAGTTTGAATAAAGAATCTCGATCATATTATCTATTGACGATTAAAATAAAACGTAAGTGTCATCCTTCTATTTTTCTCATAAAAAAGCGCTTTTTCAAAAATGAACCCCGGGTCCATTATGAGCAGCCTTCGTAAATTATTGCTAGGGAAGGGAGACATTTCCAAAATGATATCGTCCCCCAAGTTTGCCACTAGATACCTTAAGAACTTCTCTAGAGAAACTTTTGCTAAAAGACTTATTATATTTCGCATATTTCGGGTTATGCTCGTGCAATTTCTTACCCGGTGTCGACGTATATGTTCTGAGTGAAATATTTTCAAAACCATATGATGTATACGTCATTGACTGTATCATTTCGTATGAGATGTATACTCGGTATTGTGTATCACGTGGGTTGGTGCCGCTGTTATGTGACCAGTGCAGTCACATCGCAAACCATTACTGCATGAACCAGTTTGACGTTGTTATAAGTAAGCGTCTTCGATCAAGGTTTTTTTTAACCTTGGTGATAAATGCCATGCCTCCCTGAAAATACTAGAGCAGGCGTTAGGTTTCGTATTGTAACTAGAATCCGGAGCTAGTCGCTTAAGGATGTCCGCTGGTGGTTTTTGACTTTTGCAGCCATTTTGCCTGTTTTTCTATTGGGTTATCTCCCTTCCCTAGGTTAAGAGATGGGGATTTCCTTTAAAAGCCTTCTAGCCGAGAATTTTGCACAGCAACATCCATCCAATTTGCTAAATTTTGAAAGACATTGTGATTATCTGCAAACAGTTAGAATATAAGGAAAAGTTAAATACTCTTTATATGAATTTTCATGAATATGCTTCAAAACTAGGGCTATTCCCTATGCTTTCTAGGTTATCAAATTGAGCATAGGGCAGTCCACTTAATGTTGCCTACAGCTCAAAAATGCACACCAACCTATATTTTTTTCTTTGTTTTTCCTCATATTACACAATTATGAATGCCACCAGCGGACATCCTTAAGCACGTATTGCCAATTTCCCTCGAGTTTGAATGACATAACTCGAGCTGTCTTGCTGGTATCATTATAACATTTTCGCGCCTTTAATGAGCTCATCAGCGACCTTAATCTAAGGTCAAATAACATGTACCATTCAACAAGGCGTATCATGAAGATAGATTATTGACGCGAAAATTTAGTGAAATACGCATAGAAACATTCCATCATTCCATCGTAGGTATTCTCGTGTCTCTTTTATGCCAGGTGATGTGACACCATTTCCCAGTGTACGAGTTATCACAGCGAAACAGCTCACCAATTACCAATATACGAGTTGTCAGAGCATTTCCATCATAGCTCTCTAGATTTGTATCTAATACCGCTTATGCCGGTGCTAGGGGCCGTGTGGTCATATCATCCAGTTACCACATGAACAGGTACAATAAAAGCGTACCTGAGATACAACACATATCAGGAATCGTTAGATTCTTGGTATGTGCTTTATAATAGGTTAACCGGAAGACTATACTGTGAAGTCATGTGGCTCTGCCAGTATGATCACTATAATATGCAAATGCAGGGTGTATATTATGTATTCATAATGTTTACTAAATGCATATACGCCTATCTCTGATGAGAATTTGCGTTTTCATGAAGATTCTTGAAAACTACATATGGAGCCCCATAATGGATAATTGTAATTCAGTCTGTCTGGATCGGAAATATCGATGTTGTGTGCATAACGTGATGCTAACAGGTAGTGCAGGCTAATGTGAGGGAGATGTTTATGGAACAACTTCATAACTTGGTTGACTCATAAGATTTTGACAAAATGCTTTCCCGTTGTCGCCTATTCGAAATCTGAGATGGCCGGTAATGACCTCCAGGGAATACACAGATCTATTGTGTACCTAAACAAATTGCGAGGAGCCATTGGAACAGATATGCAGATGTCAGCTAAAATCAGGCTCAGGTGGCGACCAAACAGATAAAACTGCAGGATCCCAGATGCTAATATGGGTTGCTGGTGGCCATTTTTCAATAATGACCGCTGTGACATATATGCGAAAAATTCGCGGTTGCCCCATATCTAGAAATGCTCCCCAGGCTCTGATGAACATCCATGCCAAATGTTATACTTTTATGAAAAAAGCATGAAACTACGTATGAAGATAGCATGCATGACGACGAAGTGGCGACTAGATTACAGCTTCTTACGATACATTTACCTTTTGTTTCCAGATCTTGTGCAGAGAAAGTATACGAGTAACAGCACAAGAAGCAACAAGATGCCGATACAGATCATTGAGATAATGGCGATTCCTGGCGTCGTCTCGTGCCAAGCTTCTGCTGGGGTCGGTTCGATGACTTCGTCCAGAACATATATTATAGAATAGTTCGTAAAAGCCCCTGTAGTTAGTGGGGCTATGGGTGTACCATCAGCGCTGGCTTGAAGTAACAAAAGCAGCTCCAAGTCTGTGAAGAAATCTTTGGGGCTGTTTATGCCTGAGAGTGAATCTGTGTCGAGTGATTTTATGGCATAGATGAACACTGTTGTCCTGAAATGATGAAGACAACTGACTTTTAAAGAAACTCTGTGATTGGTTGAATTTTCTCCCAATTTTTCCATAAGCCAATGAAAAAAAAGGATTTTGTTATGAAACTTTGACCAAGCGAGTGATTCAATTTGGATTGACACATAAATCTTCGCATTGAGGTCAATATTGTGACTTTCACGGTATCCATAATGCGCCGTGGGGTGAATTGTTTACTCGATAACAAGAAAAGAGATAGGGTTAGTCTCAAGGCTTCGATTGAGTACACACCTCTCGTCTAAACGGCTGGAGGAACGATATTTGGCTCAACTGCTTGACAGATCACCATGTAATTGGACATTGGTTCAAGGCGACATTATATTGTAACGCCAGCTGTTCATTGTTGGCGTCACGATGCTGCCGACAATCTGATTGTTGCACAACTTCACAGTACGAAGTTGTAGTGGGAATGTATCACAATGCAGATGGTTTAAACTAGAGCATATGCTGCGCTGTCGTTTGTTACTAGTAAATGATTTATGGGTAAAACAGCGAATCGTTTATACAGTGAACATTGGTTTGGTACATATAATTATGCTATACATTGAACAAGCCTTCGGTAGATGCAGATTTGCTGGGAATTATAAGACCGCGCATCTCACCCTTGAGCCAGAAGCCGCCTTCTAGAGGTGGAGACTGCCCCATCTTCTGCCTTCCATATCCCCGCCCGGCCCGTCGGTATTCTAGTCTTCAGGAGTGAAAGCAAGGCTGTTTGTTCTCTGGAAAAGTACAACTTTACTTCTTCAAGTACATTATTAATGAGTAACTGTTAGTTTCAAGAAGAAAAAAAAACACGATTCCATTTTCATTTGCTTGTTTTGGTTGAAAATATTGTCTTATTTTCCCAAGGATAATATAATTCTTGTTGGAGCTCAATGTTGGCGATTAGTAGATTCACACATGTTCTCCATACGGAACATCTTAGCCACCAAAGAATGTCAGCATGCACCAAATATGTATATATGTATATATGTACCAAATAAGATATTCAAGTTGGAACATCGAAGTGATCCGGATTTGGATATTTGGAGACCGTGTTGTCTTATTGGCAAATTTGGAAGTGTTGACCATGGATCTTTTGGGTTTAACTAGATTGCACTCATCCACACTGTATTAGATATGTGGTACATGAGTTTGGTTGCGAAAAGCCTTATTAAAAAACCTAAGTAAGGGTTTTTCCCCCGTGTAATGTGACTTATCTGCCCTTTAGGGGCGCTATGATTAGCCGATGGAAATCAGCTTTCAAACAAATAATAGTGGCTAATGCTTACCCATCCCCTTGCAAATCCTCCTGTGAAATCCCCATCTCCATTTTGATAACTTTGTTAGCAGGATCGAATGTGTCAATACGAATAATCCCCTGTCTGGACTCCTCGCTGGCGTCTGTGAATACAGCTTTAGCAACGATCCAAAATATGTATTTACTATCTCCGTATAAGAGTTTGGTGTTGGCGACTTGGATTTCTCCGCTCGTTGTGCCAACCAAAAAGGGAGACGACTCGGTCTGTAATGTTGTATACTGAATGCTGATCAGGCCGGATGCGTTGAATCCGAACGATTCTCCCGTCAACGTGTCTAAAACCGTTCCAGCTAAATCCGTATACGAACATTCCAAACTGACGTACATGGCGTCGCCGCTCCCCACAGGAGTCGAGCTCGTCTGAACTCCTATATCAACTATATATACATGAACTGTTGAAATTTTCGATCTTTTGGGAATTGCGTTGTCGGTGGCCTTAATCTGGACGTCATAAAATGATCTCGTATCATAAGACGGAGGACTTTTCACGAGCAGTTCTAAAGTCGAACTTGACACATCGAAAACTGGCTTGCTTATCGCGTCCAATATTTCTAGATTAATTTGAGCATACGGTCCTTCATCGTCGTCCGAGACTGGCAATTTGAAAACGGCAAATCCAATTGGTGAACCTTCCACGATGCTGACAGTGTAATCGTTCGCCGTGAAGATGGGGCCGTGGTCATTTTCGTCGTTTACGGTAACAGTCACAAGAACGTTGTACCAGTTTGAGGGATTCGCCGTTTCCTCCACATGAACCGTCAAATAATACACCGGAATCGACTCCCGATCCAAGCCACCCGTGGTTCTAATGTCTCCCGTGCCGGCGTCGATGGAAAATTCCCCGTTGAGGTCCCCAGCGATAATGGAGGTGGTCATGGATCCTGGTTCTATTACCTGTCCGACAAAGGTGTTGGTAGCCTGGTTCTCGGAAACAGAAAACTTATAGCTTGACCCGGCCGAGACGGTGATTGTAAGAAGCACATTGCTGGTCAAAGGCGTCGTACCAGAGTCTTTGGCTTCTATTGTAAGAACGTGATTCCCCACTGCTGCTGCCAGGACGCCTTGTACCGATACAACGCCCGAGTAAGGGTTAATCTGGAAAAGATTTGCCGCATTCCCAGCTGTTATGGAATATGTTATCAGACTATTATATCCAATATCTTCGTCTGATGCCTCAACTGTTGTCATCCGGGAACCAACCGATACATCTTTGTGAACCATTGCAGAATAGGAGCTTGTGTTAAACAAAGGAGGGTTGTCGTTATCATCCAATATAAGGACAGTTAAAACAGTGGTTGAAGACAAGGACGGCGTTCCTCCGTCTTGACATAAAATCTCTAAGCTGTACGAATCTTTATCCTCGCGATCAAGTCCTCCCGAATCAACGGTAATACTGCCTGAAGTGGAATCGATGGCAAACCGTCCATCGAGATTTCCGCCAGAAAAGCTGTAATTCAACAGACCATTGAGCCCGACGTCTTGGTCTATGGCTATCACTTGGACAACGTTTGATCCGGCCGCAATTTCTTCGCCAACGCTGAGAGAGAACGCTGGACCAGGGAAAGATGGGGCGGTATTTTGGTCTAATTCAACATTGATTATTAACAGGGCCTGGGATGCCATAACCGGCAAACCTACATTCACGGCGTCCACGATGAGAACGTACCTATCCTTGGTAAAATAGTCAATCGTATTAGCCACGTCGATCTGACCGGTGGTTGAATTGATATTAAAATCGGAGCTACCGTCTCCGCTAAGAGTGTAAGACACTAATGCGTTTGCCCCACTGTCCAGATCGGTTGCATTCACAGTCAACACGGACACACCAGCTGTGCTACCGTGTGGAACAGAGGCAATATATTGACCCTGTACAAAGGAAGGACGGTTGTCATTGACGTCAGAGATTGAGATAGTCAGGGTCAAATTATCCGTGAGAGAACTATCCATCGTATTCGTTGCAATGAGCTGTAGTATGTGAACTGCAAATGGTCCATCTGCGTCGACAGACCCTGTCAGAAACACTTTGCCGGAGTCCGCAATTATTGCGAAGATGTCGTCTGTATTGCCAGAAGAAATAATATATCGCAGAGTCCCGGGTGAGTTCTCTTTGGCCCCGAGTGTGGTTGCGTCTGCGTCGTATACTTCAAGGCCTGGTAAGCTGTTCTCCGGTATGATAACAGAATCGAAATTGGGAGAGAACTTGGGTGGAGCTGGGTCTAAAATGACTTCTATCGCAACCACTGCTGATGTGGACCTCGGTGAAATTCCTTGATCACTAGCTTGAATAACAAGTCGGTAATAGTTCATGGAATTATAATCCAAGGCGGAATCAGTCAAGATTTTAGAATCGTCGACTTTGAAATGGCCAGCAGCGTTTCCACCAATGATGCTGTATGTGATATTGGCGTTCATCCCGATATCAAGATCTGAAGAATTCAGAGTAAAGACTGTCGAACCAACTGCCGCGGTTTCAGCTACGCTGGACATATACACGGCTAAACTGAAAGCCGGATCATTGTCGTTCACATCCAATACCTGAATCTCCACAGTGGCTGTTGAGGAGGACCCGGATGAAGTTTTGGCACTTATAATAAGCTGATGAAAATCTTGAAGTTCTCTGTCAAGGGTCTTGGAAAGGTATATTTTACCATTCAACGAATCAACGTGGAACGTCACGTTATCCCCAGAATACATTGCATATGTCAGCGTTTCCTTATCGAGGTCGTCTGCATGAACCTGAAGAATAACGCCACCTAGAGGTGAATTCTCCGGAAGGGATGTTTCGTATTTGGTGCCTGTGAAATTGAACACAGTCGGATATTCGTCTTGATTAAGGACCTCGATCTGCACAGTGGTCTCACCAGTCAAATCCCCGCTTGGAGCATTGTCGACAGCCTCTATGACAAGGCTGTAGGAAATCTTTGTTTCGTAGTCTAATTGGGCAACAAGCGTAACTTTACCGTCATTGTCTATGCTGAATCTACCATCTCCGTTACCAGATGCAATCATATAGGACACCTGTCTATTGACTGCGTCGACGTCTGCATCGATTGCGTCAAGAACAATGATTTCAGTTCCATTCACTAAATCCTCGGTTACTAGAACGCTATAAAAGCTATTACCGAAAATTGGCGCGTTGTCGTTAACATCCTCCACGGTCAGTGTGATGTTCCCCGTTGACGTAAATCCCGAGTAAAGATCGGTGACTTGTATCGTCAGTAAGTATATCTCTGTAATTTCTTTATCCAACATGGACGCCAGATATAATTTACCTGATGTTCTGCCAATAGAAAATTTGCCTTCTCCATTCCCAGATACAATGTCGTAACGTACTACACCCAATGCACTGGAATTAACTTCCAAAAGTACGAAGGCTACTGTAGTATTCTCTGGTAAACTGATGACTGCAGGTAAATTTGTCAGCGGTGGATCGAGGTGTGCAGATACAGAAACAGTAACCGTCATATTCAAGGGGGGTAATCCGCTGTCTTTGACAAGCACTTCCAAGTCGTACTTTACCGTAGTTGGCGAATTCATGAGAGTTATCTTACCGTTGGTGTCCACCGTAAGGTCATTATTAATGTTACCGGAAACGATGCTATATGTGAGAACAGCATTCGCACCGAAGTCAGCATCGGAACAGCCGAGGGACACCACCTCCGTACCTGCGACGTCCAGCGCGCTGATATCGGCGTAACGTGCGGGTTCACAATAAGGCTGGTTGTCATTTTCGTCCCCTACGTTCACAGTGACTGTTGCCGTGCTTGATCGAGGGGTAGTTTCAGACGAGTCATATATGATAATTTCGAATACGTGTTGACTAGCCTTTTCCCTGTCTAGCGTCCCAATAAGAGTTATGTCCCCTGTATACTTGTGCACCAGGAAAGGAAAAACATCCGGAGACCAGTAATACCATAATTCACCGTCGGCTCCATCATCAGCGTCTGTGACGTTTAGGGTAAACAAAGTCGAACCTGA
The DNA here is from genome assembly GCA_036873755.1 of Hanleya hanleyi. Taxonomy (NCBI): domain Eukaryota; kingdom Metazoa; phylum Mollusca; class Polyplacophora; order Lepidopleurida; family Hanleyidae; genus Hanleya; species Hanleya hanleyi. The sequence goes on along the minus strand of JAVTVY010004044.1, from coordinate 24,784 downwards.
AATATATATTAATACAAATACTATGATAAAGGCCGATGGAAATGTATAGGTCAGTGCGAACCTAAACGGTCTGGTTGGTACAGGTACCAGGATATGACCGACATTACAGCGTTCACGTGACACAATCTGGCAAATCAGTTAAGCTTTGTCAGACAGGCTACGCGATTGACTGCTTTTGCGCAGGCCTTCGTCGTGGGGGGCATTCGCTTCGTTCGCCGGGTACGAGTACGCACCGGTATGTCAGCTAATGGCAGCGTATACATATGCCGGAGAACGAAGTGGGTAACTTAACGAAGCTACCACACACACACACCATATATATAGCCCTTTCCGGAATAACTCCCCTTAAATAACTGCCGCTTTCCACGGTTAGAGGTATGAAAAGCTGCTTCCGGGCAGTAGTCGCCTCGGTTTCACTTTTACCAAAGGCACCCGCAATTATTTTGAATAGTATATACTGATAAACTAATCCAGAATATTTGTTTAAAAAACTATTATATTTTTCACATGAACCGATAGATCTTGCATACGTATGCATTAGTAAGACAATTTTCTAGAAAAACAGAATATCTAATTACTAAAAACTAATTCAGGGCCTTTGGTACTTACTGAAAGTTCTTTGCACCAACACGCCCCTAGTGCAACAAGGGAGATAAAACCCTTTCCGAACTGGTCTCAGGCTGATACGATTTTAGAGCATCTTGGTGCATTTTTACAATATTTTACTGTAGATCTATACAGTAAATTACTGTAATCCTGGAATGCAGTAATTTTTCTGCACATTTGAGCAATTACTGTAATGTGTATATTAAAGCTCAAGATTATGTTATTGAATCACCGCACTTTACAGTAAGACGAGTATTACTGTACAGGGAGCGAGAACTGTTGAAAGCTGCGAGATATTCTACACATTAAATCCTTTTGAGATTCGATAATGCTGAAAAGAGGACGAGAGAAACAGTAAAGACGTAATAAATCCTGAATCATTCGAAAATATAAGGTGTGCGGAACTGTATAAGCGAAAAGTTTCTAATTATATTAAATATCACATAATATTCAAATTTAGATCAGGCATGCTAGTTACCGTACAGAACCATCATGTAAATAATGGGGGGGATAAAATCGGGATAAACTTCGGAGGAGAGGGAGCGGGGTGGGGGGGGGGGGGGGGGTGTTCATAACATTTGAAACAAACGCATTGGTTTTATAGTCATAATGACCGGAAGGTAGAATATTAAGGAAGCTGCTCTACAGAATATCTGATATTTGGTTTGATATTCATAACGTGTTCATAAACGCTTGTTTATTCAATGTTTGCGATATACCGTGATTTATTTCGTAAGATACTGTAATAGTACCAGGGAGACATTTAACATGAAATCATACAATATATCGTATTTTTGTGGAAGTGGTGAGGGAGGATAGATTTGATGCCCATTTGAGAGGGGAGGGTGGGGGAAAGATGCCGGGAGAGGAGGGGAGATGAGTTTGCTCTTTTATTCCAGGGGATTATGTTTTGAATCGGGTGTACCAGGAAAGAATAGCTAGCTAACTATCTATCTAAGACCTCTTTTCTGATTTGCAACTCGGGTACAGACATAATTTCCCAAAGAGAACATATGAAAGGGGACATTGCTTTCCTTTCACACCGGCTTTAATATCAATTTCCTCATCTCTTCGTTCGAATAGTTTATTTCTACACGGTTCCTGTCAGACTGCTATATCGGTATCCGATCATCACATTATGTACAGCAGCATCAGGCCTATATCGCCGAAATGATCAATTTGCATTAGACTGACCGTGCAACAGTTACTATGTGGGTGATTTAATGAGTCATCATTGAAAACTGTGAACCGCTTCTCTCTTACAGGAAAGTAGCCTATGTTTATGTATACTATGATTGACTTTTTGAATATGGTGCTAATACTGTTAAATAGAATATGGAATAGATCCTTGGATTATGGACGTGGATAGTCTTTAATGGACGACGGCTGAATTATGAAAGACGGACCAGATGCTTGTTCAAAATAGTTTGCTGTCACTAATTATGAAGTTCCTTGTTTTTTAAGGTATCATGTTGGTATTAATCCAGACAAGAGCATCAACGTGACCAATTAGGTCATGGCAGTAGTAGAGAAATGCTGTTTCTACGTCCGTTGGCCAAAATAAGTGAGTGGGCGAATAGAATTTAACGTTGCTTTCAACGATATTTCAGCTATATCGCGACGAACCAACTAAGCACCACCCAGTCATGTTGCATTCCTGCTACTTCAAACAAGAAATCTTTGAAGCAGCATGGAACCAGACACCCTCCATCCACCCTATAAAACACTGAGGACAGCACACAATACACAGACAAGACGCATAAATGATGCAATAAAGACAAGTGATATTACAGTACTAGACATAACATTATCAAGTTCCTGTTGCTTCTCAGCAAAATGCGCTGAAACAACAGGAACCCGTGCCTATCCAACCACCCGCTGGATAAAATAAAGAGTATTTGGAGCCCTTTGACCTGTGACATCAAGCCCCTTCCCAAAAGTAGGTCAAGGACCCGTATGCAGGTCACATTTACTCGAAATGATCTTTATTTAGGCCGTCCTCTGTGAATAATTATGATAAGGTATACCATACTAAAATGTAGTATTATGCTACGGTAAATACCTACAGTCTGTGCTCTGCTAGGGAATAGCAATGACAAGGCAGCACAGGTCTGGTATATGCCCTATCTAGCGCGGGGAGGGGATCCTTGGGGAAAATTCTTTCACTGATAAGTCAGTTGTGTTTGCATATCCTACCATGTTAAACTTAGTGGGATTCTGACACACACCGTGAGCCATGCAGCTCTGACTAATGGACCAATGGCTGTGTGATAAAATGGACCAATCAGTGAGTCGGGAAGAATGATTAAGCTCCTTGTGTATTGGGCCAATAGAATCGCTTCGCCTTAGAAATCTACAAAATGAAATTGGGAGCTAAAAATAGCTGGTCACCGACACAACATGAGCTGAGTGGTAAGTTGGGAAGCCGTGGAATGGTATAGCCATTGGTTTATTATATTAACATGATATTCTATAAACATGCCTGTTGCAATTCCTTCGCTGATGATGAACGTGAGGTTCCCGTTTACGATGGGGTCGAATTCATTGAGCGGGGATACATCCAGGACTACCAGGGCCTTGCTGCGACGTGGACGACTATTGCCGTCTTTAGCCGTGATGGTCAGTTCGTAGTGCATCAGCGAGTTGGTCTCGAAGTCAAATACTACCGACGACGTTATCACCCCCGTGATCGCATCAATAGAGAATATTCCCCCAGGGTCGCCATCTAGCAAAAATAGAAGATTCCGAATAAGTAACAGGGAAACTTACATGAAAACGTTCTAATAAAGAATAAGCGACATATACCTCACCTCTACACTGAAAAAATCCTGAATAGATCAGGCTGCACATCCACAACTCAATTTCAGGGATTTTACCTGGAATCCAGGGATAATTTCCTGAAATTCAGGTATATCATCCATGAATTATAGCTAAATTACCTGAATTTTAGGGGATTTTACGTATCTGAACAGGGTCGGGAACTTACTAATCAGGGTGGTAAATTTGCCTGAATTTCAGGGAAAATTCTCTCATTCAGGGATCTTTTTTCTGAAATTCAGGAAATTATCCCTGCATTTCAGGTAAAATCCCTGAAATTGAGTTGTGGATGTGCAGCCTGATCTATTCAAGATTATTCCCTGAATATTTCTGAGAGTGTACTACACCTGTCGAGTATTTTGTGCGGTATATATTGTTAGCTAACGGAGGGAGGGAATTTGGCTTAATGTCACACTCAAGTTTGTTTCACTCATATGGTGACAGTCAGTTTGGTTGGTGGAGGAAGCCGGAGTACCCGGAGAGATCCACCGCCCTTCGGCAAGTAACTGACAAACTTTCACACATGGACCAGCTGGGCTCGAACCCGTGCCGGTTCAGCGGTGTGAGGCTAGCGGTCACTAGCGAAGCGCCTTAGACTACTCGGCCACCGAATGCCCCTCTGTTAGCTAACGGTTGCACATAAAGTATGTTTATGATATTCACTGTCATATTTTTTTTCAAATTTTGCACCGCATTCATATCGCATGGCCCTCGTTCTTTCTTGCATCAGGCTGGAGTTGACAACAAATATTTCGTGACTGGTATTGTCAACCCAAATATGCACACACTAAGGATATCTATGAGCGCTACAGTTTATCTTCTGTGCCTCAGATAATGTCATGTAAATATATTCATGGCTAGAAATGATGAAGAACACTTACCGGTAATGCCGTACGTAATGTACCCATTAGCGCCATCATCTGGGTCATTTGCAGAAACGTTGAGGATAGGGGTGGAAGTGTAATCCGTGCCATCAATTATGCTACCCCAGTAAACTCCCTAGAAACAAAACAAAAATGTTATTAAGAAGGAGATATATTTCACAGAAAATTACAATGTCCATAAAAATAACAATTTCAAACGAAATATTTCCCACTATTCGTTCCTTAAGGAGGTTCCAGACAAATTCAATTTTATGTCTACTGCGCATGTTTTTGCGCATCTACCAAAATTGGGATATTTTAGTAGAAATGAAAGAAAAATGGAAATATTAACTTGAAGGTTTTGAAAGGAATTTTGAATTGGATGTGGAAATGAATTTGAAATGTGTTTTCTCTTCTCTCTTCCGGTTCTCTCTTGCAGGAAACTAGCCTATGTTTATGTATACTATGATTGTCCTTTTGAATGTGGTGCTAATACTGTTATATGGAATATGGAATAGGTCTTTGGATTATGGACGCGGATATTCTTTAATGGACGACGGCTGAACTATGAATGACGGATTAGACGCTTGTAATTCTAAATTTCGATGCAATTTACACTGCATGGAAGGAACGCTGGCGAACTGACTAGGCGAAATCCGGTTTATTTTGCTTCATTACCATGGTTGGCCATGTTGGCATCCTACTAGTTCGAAAAACGGCTGGTGACCCCCACTTTTATTAGATTTTTCGATTTAGCATTGTTCCGGAACACTTCTGAGACATCTGGAGGAGAACGACATTTTAACGTCTTAGCGAATATGTGTTTTTACTATGAAAATACAGGCATTTTTTACGGAATTCTTATGTAATCCCTATATTAGAGTAGGGTGACACCATTATAGTAGACCATATAAATTCCTAGATTCTGTAAAAATAAGCCTGATGACGCCTGGATTTTATTCTTTATTTGAATGTTGACGGGTTGCCATACCTCTTATTGATATATAAGGAAAATGAAGTTTTATGTTCAAATTGTCTGGAACCTTTCTTATTTCGATGGCAGCATAACTTTTGGGATCTGGTCCCCATATGTAGGAACAACACCCACGTGTATGTAAATCTCCTTATTCGGAAAATGCATTAAAATAGGCCTAGCATGTGTCACAGAGTTCATTGACTAATTTATTTTTTGTCATTATTAATTCATTAGCTTATATTCAATAACTTTAACCTGTGGTTTTTAGTATATCTTCGGAGTAAAATATTTCATAACGTGTCAGAGCATTGTATTCTTACAGTTTTATTTCAGAGAATTTGACTGCATGTTTAATCCTTAATCCTTAAGGCCTTAATTACCTCTGAATAGGCTGTGATTTCTAGCATGTTTCACTATGTATTGTATGTTCACTTGTTCTTGATATATTTATTGCTCAGTCTAAACTTGTATTAATATGTTGTTAGTTACGACACCTTTACGTCACATTCTGTATATAAGTCCAAGTTCAACCAGGAATAGGGAGTTTTATGGATATCCAAATCTACGGACATTGTGATTTATAGTTTTGGAATCCCAACCTAAATTATCCGGAGTTCCGATTTAGTATATTTGTTCCTGTGTGTTTCTATGTTTAACTGTTAATTGTCTATAAACGTGCATCAAGTTCTACGAGTGACTTCGCCTTTCAATTATTTACCGTAACAGACCTCTGTTACACATGTTTGCCGATCCCTGCCGTGTTCTCCATTTGAAAATAAATATATTCTTTAAAACAAACTCATTCCAAAAGCTGATGACCGAATAAATATTTATTTATATATTGATTTCTACAACAATAGCCATGTTTTTACATTCTGGCCATACTATGTTTTATCATAGACTAGCGTAAACCCGTCCACCCTCTAGAATCAACTTAAGATACCACATTGGACATCCTTCAATGCCAACAGATAAACTTGCACTAACTATCCTAAGCGGGTTTCGATGACGACAGATGATCTCACACAGTTTTAAGTATGTACATCTATGTTTTATGTTTTTGGTCCCCTGTGGGCGTTAAGTACCCTTTTGAATTCTTTCCCATTCCCATGGATTTCCTGGCTACGTTTTACGGCCTTTTGACCAAATTTAAAGTCCGGCTCAATGGTGTAGAGGGCTGGTCAACATCATAAAGTGGTTTTGAGAAATGGTGTTATCGAACGAAAACACTAAAAAACGGTGTTGGTCAGCACATTAAAGGGTGTTGAAAATGATTGAACACCATACTGGCGAAGATTCTTGACATTCCGACCAAAACTGTGGTCGTATGAGCCAGGCAAATAACAAACCAACAAATAAACAAACAGAAACTTACTAACAATTATAGTTGAATTAGGAGGTGTACATCAGGATCTTTCTCTCCGATATAGCGGATTTATTTGATGAGATTGTACGACTAAAGATGAACGAAGAATGTAAACGCGTAACTTTCCACTTTTCACTTGAGACTTTATGACGAAGGAGATATTTACAATTTCGACATCGTAAACTATCCCTTTCTGGACAGTAATATTCCAGTGGGACTAACATCAATATCATCCAATACTTCAGCTTCATTTAGTTCCGCGTTAACTGGTAATTCATATTCTGTTCGTATGTTGATCTTAGTTGTTCTACTACAAACTGTATTTTGTATACTGGACTCCCAAAATGCACAAATCACCGTACAAAGCTAGATTCATAGCTGGTTCTAGAAGCTGCACCACCAAGCTTCTTTCAACCTTATTGACGAGAGCCCTTCAGGAGGTAAAAGCATTTTGGGAAAGGTAATGCGCCACTATTTCTAAAAACTCTAGCGTTGAATGTATGTGGATATTGAAAAACTCAAAATGTCTTACGGAAGAACTTGATGTTAAAGGTCACATACGGTACAGGCATGTATCCACATGGGATTTCTCGACTCTCTATACAACAATCCCTCATCAGGACCTCATTGGCCGTCTACGTTCATTAATAGTAACTGTGTTCAAGAAAACTGATCGTAGATATATTAATGTCGGAAGCCATGAAGCATTCTTTAGCTCTACTACATACAAGATATATCATTCATGGAATGTTTTGTTGTTTATAGAGTTGCTTGAATTTCTCATTAAAAATATCTATGTGAAATTTGGCAACACAATATATCAGTAGCATATAGATATTCCATTGGGTACTAATTGTGCATCCCTGAGGGCTGACCTGTATCTGTTCTCTTATGAATATAACTATATGCAGGCGCTTTCAAAAACCGATCCATTCCAAGCCCGTTCCTTCTCATTCACCAAACGCTAAATAGACGATCTTCTCGCTGTGGATAATCGCTATATAAATGACGCAGTGAAGGATATATATCCACCTTCACTGGATTTGAAGGAAACTACAGATAGCCATACAGGCACATCATATTTAGATCTATATCTCTATAAAAATGAAGCGGGCATTCTCTCACGTCGACTTTATGACAAAAGAGATGATTACAATTTCCACATCGTAAACTATCCTTTTCTGGATAGTAATATTCCAGTGGGACCTGCATATGGCATATACATATCTCGTTTAGTACCATTTGCTAGATCCTGTGTCAAATGTGACGATTTTAATCAACGTCGCAAAACATTGTTGCAGAAACTTATAAAACAGGGCTATTCCAACAAGCGCCTCCACCCAAAGTTTCTCAAATTTGGCGATACATATCGGATGCTGAAAGCAAAATACGAGCGTAGCGTGCAAGATCTATAGCGTTATGTTTCTAACTGTGTCTAATTCCGCTTAACCCGGGGCTAGAGGCCGTTTGAACCCATGTACTTTTAAGATCCTCATGGTGTTCATATGAACAGTCACATGGACAGTCAAAGCGTCTCTAGATGACGACTTTACAACGATTATTATGGATTAAGAATACTGACCAGCGATACGGATTTGATATTTTTGGAACATCATGATGTCTTGTCAGCATCATTGAAAACTGTTGACCACTTCTCTCTTGCAGGAAACTAGACTATGTTTATGTATACTATGATTGTCTTTTTGAATTTGGTGCTAATACTGTTATCTGAAATATGGAATAGGTCTTTGGATTATGGACGCGGATATTCTTTAATGGACGACGACTGAATTATGAATGACGGACTAGACGCTTGTAACTGCATATGGCGTATACATATCTCGCCTAGTAGCATTTTCTAGATCTTTGTTAAATGTGACGATTTTAATCGTCACAAAACATTGTTGCTGAAATTTATAAAACAGGGCTGTACCACCAAGCGTCTCCACTCAAAGTTTCTCAAATTTGGCGATACATATCGCATGCTGATAGCAAAATACGAGCGTAGCTTGCAAGATCTATGGCGTTACGTTTCATAACTTACTTATGTCTAATTTCGCTTAACCCAGGGCTTGGAGCCATATGAATCCATGTACTCCAAGATCCTCATGTTGCTCATATGAACAATCACAATCAAAGCGTGACTGAGATACATCATTATCTAGATGACTTTACAACCATTATTATGGATTAAGAATACTGATCTGCGATACGAATTTGATATTTTTGGAACATCATGATGTCTTGCCGGCATCATCGAAAACTGTTGACCACTTCTCTCTTGCAGGAAACTACCCTATGTTTATGTATACTATGATTGTCTTTTTGAATTTGGTGCTAATACTGTTATATGGAATATGGAATAGGTCTTTGGATTATGGACGCGGATATTCTTTGATGGACGACGGCTGAATTATGAATGTCGGACCACACACTTGTAATTTAGTCATATCCATGGAAACAATGACTAACAACTGCCGAGATGAATGACTGCCGAGGTGGTCGTCTGTTTATCAAAATTGTCTTGAAGGGTTCGACACTCTTGGTTCCATTTGAAATTTCTTTTTAAACCAGCTGCTATAATGCTGTATCATTTTTCTGCGAGTTTGGTAAATCTTGATACATAGTGGTGGTAATTGCTAATGCGTTCAAGATAGGAGCGGAAATCCTTACTGTTTTAAGTCTGGGCCAATCTGTTGGTGCAGAAACCTTCTTCTGATCCGTTGCAATGCAGTCTGGCAAAATAATGATCCGAGAACCAAATACTATGAAAGTATCGGGCAGCTGGTCTTCGGACAAGGCTTCACAACCCTCCGGAATGTAGCGGGGGTATTCCATAGCAGGAAAGGCATACGCATATACTTGTAAAGCCCCATCGAAGCGGTGAAGGCCGTCTATCAACTAACTTCTCCGTCGTCACCGGATTTGAAACGGATACATCACAGACCTGAAAATTATTGACCCCTTCTCTCTTGCAGGAAATGTTTATATATATATATAGGCTGTACCTACTTGCAGTTGGTGTTTTTATTGTTTTATGAAATTAGGTCTTACGTTTATGGACACACAAATTCTATATGGACGAGGGCTGGCCTCTAAATGTTGGATCTGACGACTGTATCAGCACCTCCACCCCGATAAACTGGAAATGAGTTGTTGTTTACTGCATCCTTAAATCCTAGGACTCTTCGTCGGGGTATGCATGGTCTGACTATTCACCACAATGTCCAGTTCTAGGTACCCAATGTAGATAATTTTTCGGCCATTGTCATTACCTAGTTTTGGTCGAATACAAATTTTCATTAGCTGTGGCACATTCTAAATATTCTTCACGAGGAAGCTTTCATTGTACATAGTGTATACATTGTTGAATCTGAAAGTGAGGTGCCGCGGAAAGCTTTCTTGTGGAGTCATATGGTTGATTTTTAGTAGCTAGACGTCGTCAATGTTTCCCACCTCTTGCATATCTCTCCAATTTACAGGACATGGCCGTTTAATGACTGTACCAGACAAACACCCTTATTGCGCGAAAGCATTCCAATTGCTGAAGTTGACTGGGATACCCTCCATTAAAGAGACTACTTATTGTAGTCGCTTACGCCGTGAATCGCGGTTATTTGTCTCTAGGTTGTCGCTATTTTCTCGAGAAAATTGATCCTGAAACGACACGGTTTCCGTAGACCTTTTTGTTCCTTGTGTTCTTGCTGCATTAGAACCTCCATTGTTGATAAATCCCATAGTTTACGGAGTTTATTTAACTGGATCCAAATGCCCTCTAATATTTTCTACCTCAGTGTATTTAGAGCATATAGTTTTATGTATTTGCCTCTCCCAAATTAATGTGGCTTACATTTTATGCCCATGTTAGAAACACACTCTGGCCATTCTCTCAAAACATCCAGTCCGACATCATTCATACCTCTGTAGAAACCCCAAATCGCATGGTTGAATATGCCCACCGGTAGGTTGGTAAGTATACCCCGGTGTGTATTGTACAACATCACTTTCAACTCATCGTCACCTCGAACATTCCCCTACCCAATGTTATAGCAGCTGCTCATCTTTAGCCGGGGACAGTTTTTATGGTAATAACCACGTAACCATAGGGAAGTTTACTGTTACACTAGAACCCAAAACAATCCAGTTGACGACAGAAGTGAGACAACTCCTGACGAACTACCATCATTCATACAACTAAGCTCCTTCAATCAGTGTCGTTTCGAAGTTCTTTACTATCATTGTTAAAAAACCCCATAAAAAATACCAAACAAACAAACACAAACCGTTAAATGTACTCTATGGATTTGAAAGAACACGATTTTGTTAAAAAAGAAAATTGCATGATTGAGGGCAAGTCATTAAATTATTCTACGTATATATGGCTACTCATTTACCGTTTCAAATTCGGGTGTATTGTCGTTGACGTCCGTTACAGTGAACGTGACATTGGCGAATAGTTTGACGGTGGGTTTATTGGCGGTGATGACGTAGACCTTGAGAACATGCTCATCAATGATCTCCCTGTCCAGCCACTGTACTAGGTGGATGTTTCCTTGAAGGGAAAGAGAAAAAGGGCAAATAAATAAGCGGTATAATACCCATCGCCCTTGTGGTTACTCTCAAAATAAATGTAAGATATATTATAGTACCTAGCTCTACATGATTTGACTCAAAACACCACTGCGACAAGTCAGTGCCAAAATGAGGCAATGCTAGACTTTGCAGTAATAGTAGACGTGCTTCCGAAAGAGAGTCGCTAGACCGCAACATCAAAGAAATGATCGTCGCCACACTGCCTGGATTAATTGCAGAAAAAGTAATTGTTGCTTATTAAAGGCATGTGACTTCGATTGACCAATAGCATTTTGTTGACATTTTCGAAGGTTTCCGATCCCAGTCATTAGTGGATTGGGTAGCTGATATCATATATGCCAGTCAGAACTGACACTGATTTTCGCAATATATATATGCATTTCGACTGTTACCATCATCATACCAGGCAACACAGTGGAAGGCGGAAGAACCCCCACAGAGGTAAAGGAAGAGTGTCGAAGTGAAGCGAGCTTAAACGACTCCGTCGGAAAAGTGAATGAGTATGTTTGCTGTCGATGTGACGGCGGTGGTGGTGTGTGTGTGCTTGGTAGCAACGCGATGCTGACGGTAATTCCACCAATGTATCTAGCGGGTCAGATTTGGGTATATTTGTGTCAGTTAAAATGAGCAAATTAACTTACCATTGGGGTGCACATAGAAATGACCGGGGTTAGTTTGACTTTCTACCCCATAGGAAAGAATGCCCTCCGCCCTGTATGGTGTATCACCATCAATTGCCGCCAGAGTCATTCTCACAGTAGCGCCGGGTCTCGCTGTTTCGATGATATCTACAAACAAAATGCAGTTATCGATACATTCTCAAAGAGAGCAGTGTCTACCCGCATGGGAGATCAAAGCGACTGCGCATGTCTCTGGTAAGTCAGAGCCATCTTCAAACGCCAACTTCCAAGGGGTCAGCATTAATTAGCATGACGCATCGTAATACCAATGGACAGTTCATTTGAATGTCTTTGATTATACTGAAAAATAATTCTTAATATACCTAGTGGGACTTTGATCACACAGGCGCATAGAATCATCAAAATAGATGATCCAAGAGAGTAATTTCATCCAGTTATTTGATGACGGTAGCTTTGGGCTTCAATTTTACTGAAAGTATCTGATCATCTGAAAATCAGCTTGAGGGAACATATGGAAGTGTGACTGTGCCTCAATTTATTTAGAAATGTTAGGCTTGTTGGTTCCGGAATTGATGATCCCACAGAATCACCACGCATGCGTAACTCGCAATGCATTCAATACATTTTGATAACGCCACGGAATAAAACAAGTTGAGACTTGGTGGTTCCCGAATTGATGAAGTCATATCAAGCTATGCATATAATATTTAACTGGGGAAAAATCCACTCATTTTTCGCGCCATCAGACCCGGAGATTACCGTAGATTACCGGAGATTTCCAGACATTTCCGGAGATTCCCGATCACACGTGACCGCAAGTGACGTCATGGCCACGGGTGCGGCCATTCTTGCGGCTGGCAGCCATTTTTGGGATATTTTGTGTCAAACAGACGTTTCAGTGGTTAGTATTTTTGTTGTGGCTGTCGAATCATAAATTACTGTATAAATCCCCCTGAAATATTGCTGATTTATATACTCTTTGAAAATGTCAGTGACGGAATCACAGGAAAAAGCACACAGTTTTGATTAGTGTTGCTCTACTAAATTATATGTTGCTCTGTATCGACCTGAGGATTCTACGGAACCGTAGAGGGGACATGCAAAATCTTTTTTCCGCGGAAAATTATCTCGTCCCACGACATAATTATCTCGTCCCACGAGATAATTATCTCGTCCCACGACATATTTATCTCGTCCCACGAGATCTCGTCCCATGAGATAATTATCTCGTCCCACGACATAATTATCTCGTCCCACGACATAATTATCTCGTCCCACGAGATAATTATATCGTCCCACGAGATAATTATCTCGTCCCACGACATATTTATCTCGTCCCACGAGATATTTATCTCGTCCCACGACATATTTATCTCGTCCCACGAGATAATTATCTCGTCCCACGACATAATTGACCAATGACAACAGGTTTTACAACTACGTTGTTAACGAATGAAAGACCACGTAACTTGCGAAAAGAAGGGTCTCATATACCGGTATATTCTTAGTAGCAGCTCGCCCAAGCTGTCTGCTGGGTCAACCATTAGTTCGGGAATTAATGCGACACGTCGTCCCTAATGACTTCCTTTGACGATGAGTTTTATTGACAATAGGCTTGTTTTCCTGAACACCAACAGAAAACGGCCTATTCTTATCTCATCAAAAGAGCTAGAGGAACTACTGCATGCTTTCACAGAACTTCGATATTAAGGACTTCGTGTACATAAAACTAATAAAATTTACGTAGTTCAATCCAGCGTTCATTCTGCACGTATTGCAGTTCACCATGAAACAACTAAATTGGTATATTTTTATAAATGCGAAAGTCCTGTATCATTAATTAGATGGGAGATTTGTGGGGGTTTTTTTATGTCATGGCGTCAAGTCTGTATGTTATAACATTGGCAGATCAACACCATCGTGGCGTTAAAATAATATGGTACGTATTAGTATTTTTTTTTGTTAATATACTGTGTGATTTAAGTTTCAATGTTGTACGATAAATGGTCTCCGAAATATCGCCGAAAACGTCTGGGATATATTATCTGGGACAGACAGTAGGTTTATTTCTATGGTTTCTTTGTGAAAAATAGTTGAAAATTAATATATCTCTTGTTTGTGTATGAAGAAATACTGAGCAAATGACCGGGATCTCAATTGAAACACAAAACAAATTTATAGACAGAAAAAAGAAGAAGAAAAATTCTGCTCAACGGACGTGTTGATGTTTTTTCGTCCAAATATGCGATTGGATTAGAGAACATTATTTCATTCTCAGAGATGATCGCACGAGAGTTGAGCCCGAAATCGTCTATTGTTTTGCATTTCAATCTTAACTGGCGGTGATAAGTTTACTTCCCCAGTATAAAGCAACAACTGGAAAAAATACTTGATAAGAAAAACATTCACTTTTATGCTATTTATTCATTTTTTTTTTTTTTTTTTTTTTTATTTAAATTTTTTTTCTTGGCCGGCCAAGCCTCCCATGTACGGAGCCTTCTCGGTATGTCTGTCACATTTATATAATGCAAGGAAGTGGCGGAGATCGAGACACCTGTTCAGATTTGTACTTGTATCCGCTAAAGAAAATGTTGACATCAAATTATAGCAGTTGGAGGATTTTCACTCCTAATCATGAATACTGTTTGAGAGAATGGATAAACTTCACTTCTTTGGTGTTCTCAAGTCAGTCTTGTGTGAAATCTATGTCAACAGAATTGTATTACAATATGACATCGGCTTTGTTATGAAGTCTGCGTCCGCTCCATACACAGATCCTACAACTCATTGAAACACATTGAAATACTCTTTTCGTTTAACAACTATATTTCGCCCGAAGGTTTGCAGCCTTTTAGTGAACCAGGGACATCAAAATTAAGATTTCATTCATCCAAACCCAAGAAAACTTTGAAATGATCAATGAATTTTTCCTTGTAGTTTGAGGTTGTTTTTTTATTGCCTAGGCCATCTGCAGATTGCCAAAATTTCCCAGGCTAGCTGCAACAGAAGTACGTTACGTGCGCTTTCATTGGTGAACAACGTAGTTGTAAAATCTGTTGTCATTGGTCAATTATGTCGTGGGACGAGATAAATATGTCGTGGGACGAGATAAATATGTCGTGGGACGAGATAATTATGTCGTGGGACGAGATAATTATCTCGTGGGACGAGATAATTATGTCGTGGGACGAGATAATTTTCCGCGAAAAAAAGATTGTGCATATCCCCTCTACGGTTCCGTAGGATTCAGATATAAGCTATAATACATTGTAAATCACATGCTTGCGGTTAGAACACTAAAAGTGATATCCAGTTTGAGCACACGTTTCAGTCTAAATGTGTTTAGGATTTAAATATCTTGATGTTTAGATTTTAAACACAAGTATTTAGATTGCTAACATCTGTGTTTATAACCTAAACACCCATGCCTTTAACACCTAAACAAGTTTAAACAGAAACATATGCTCAAACTGAACCTCGATTTCAGTGTTCCAACTCTAAATATGCCATTTAGAGTGTACTGATACACAGTACCCAAGACTGCTGATAAAATTTGTCTTTTATTAAGAGTGAGCTGATTGGGTCCTCATACGGGTTAAAATTATTCCGTGACAGAATAACTAGATTTCATGACGGAATCACGAGTGCGCTTTTTCAATCAAAGAGTTTCTTCAAACGATTATATTAGAATAAAGGATATGAGACATAACTGTAGATCCTTTGCTGATTTTTTTTATCGTCCCAACACCTGCAACATTTTATTTTTCCTATAAGTTTGCATACTGCTATATCAGCCTCGAAAGTACTGCGATGATTATTTGGTTTAGACTATATTTTATTCCATATTTTATTGATAATATTTACACAAGTAATTAGATTTGGGAAACAGAATACATGTAAATTCTGTTAACCTATACCATACAATTTCATATATTAACATGGATCTACATGTAAATATGACTGATTTTACTCACTTCCTTTGTCTTTACTTTCAATGGTGGTGTTTGGTATTTTTGATGTATTTCTAATAAAGATTTTCTATTGTAACAAAAATATGCATCCTCAAATCTAAACCATTCTTGGTAGACTAAATAATCAAACTTTCTAATATATTGTGTGGCAATACGATGTTGGTTTGTGATGTCATATACAAGACAAAATACTTCCTATAAATGCCTCCCAAAAGACCAGAATAGGCCAGGGAAGCACAATTTGGGCAATCAGATCTCCATTTTTATACATTTGACTATCACAATTCTTTCGAGATTGATATTTCAGTATGTAACTTCAAGAAAAATCTGGAAGATTTTAGAAGATTGAAAAAAATTGAAAAGATTGAAAAAGATTTCTGAAAGATTGAAAAAAATTCAGCTTTATTATCATCATCACACACAATACAAGCAAGTTATTCCCAAATTGACGTTATATAGCCTATAGCTATATCTCTCTTTATTATAAAATCCATGGATCTGGAGTTGGTCTGGAGTATAAATTATTGAGGGGAAAATTGCGCTTAAAACACCCGTGTCAATGGTGTTCCCTGTAATAAGGTTAGCTGTAATAATATATTAACTATTGTCGTGAATGATGTAGAGAATTTATAAATTTCCCCGAGTCATCTTACATCAGGCAACTTCGCCTCTGAATATCGTTATCTCTACCGTATTAGGCTATTTGTCGTATCAACGATCAACGAAAAACACGGATTATTATGTTTTTGCTATAAAGGCACTGAGAATTTGCTACCCAATGGATTGTTGTATATATAAAAAAAGGCAATGAAAAAAATACAAAACACATTCTGGAATGAGCTACATTCTTCTATTCCGACTGCAGTTTCGAGGCCTATGTTCTTATCAAGGAATAAAGTGTAAATTGATTGAAATTGCAGTTTTAAATTCACGTTATATTTCTTAGTTCATTTAAGATGTTTACAAGCCCTGTATTTTGTATAGCATACACAGTTGACATATCACTTTTATATAGATTTACATGTATGGCCGTTGTCAGCAACAAGACATAAGTTCTAACAAGATATATATAGTACAATGAGATTAAACACTACACAGCGCGACATGATCATGGCAAATGATACATAATAATGTGTATACAAAGATAGATTATAAAAAATACAATGCATATTGAACACCTATATTGTTTGTCTGACTGTTAAAATGACGGGTATAGTCGTTTGTCCTTGGGTTTTTTTTTGACGTTCCCAAACTGACGTACTGACAGCTTTGCTTTTTTAATGATTTTAACGGGCATTCTGACAAAATAAAGGAATGACAGAAAATAGAGAATAATAAGAAAAGGCAATGTATTTACCAATTAAACAATGATAAAAAAACCCCACTAGACTGTCGACTTGAGTGAAGGAATTACAGATTTTCAAGAGTGTAGAGAGGTAATGCCAAGATTAGCACGTACCTGCTCTCATATCTGTTGTTGGCCATACGGTTGGATTGTCATCTACGCCTTTTATTTTCACGAAGACAGCGACCGTGGACGTCTTTAATGGTGATACTCTATTGTCCCGAACTAGAAATTCTTGCAAATATAAGCTTTTTTCTGTGTCCGGGTCAATCGGTCCACTTAATAGTGCATTGCCCCAATACCGATCAATCTTAAACTTGGTATAATCTGAAAACAGAAGCATAGCAATTATTGGAGTATTCTAGCACGGTTATGTGAAATCAACACCCGTCAAATGCAGGTATCCATTGGGAGATTCCATTTCACAAGTCGGATGAGGAAAGAGACGTCTGCTTTCATACAAGTAACAATCGAATAAAACAAACAAATAAATTACAAGATGAAACATGGCAGTGTCACTAACGCCACAGGACCTACGAAGTAGGGTAGGCATTAGGACTCCGACGCGCACTGAGCTCTTGGAAATCCCCTCGCCCCAAGTTGAAATCCTGCCTATATTAGGCACGGCCCAAGTCAGAATCACCTGTGATTTTCATCAAAAATCATCACTTACTTTACCAAAAGCGAAAATACAGAGGGACACTATCTGGCACGCAAAAGGCCATAATACAGAAAACATCATCATCATCATCAAATTTTCATCAAAAGTAGGTCAGCTCAGAACCTGCTGGTAACAGTCCCCTAATGCACCTTCATGCCAAAACTCAAGGTTCTAATGTCAACGGTTCTCCTTATTTTGCCGACGAGGATTCGGATGGACTCACTCATTCACTCAATCACTCACTCATTACCGGACAATTTGCAAATGGAATTGATTGATTGAAATTGTAGTTTAAGGGCCGCTCCCCATTCGGATTTCGCGGCCCATCAACTCAATGTTTTATTTGAATTTCGCGGTACATTTCTTTGTTTATTGAATATCTTTTCCAGCGCTAAATATATAAATAAATAAATAAATAAATAAATAAATACATGGCAGTGTGACTAACGTCACAGGACCTACGAAGTAGGGTTTGATATGATTTAAGTGGATACTCGAGAGATGACTTGGGGCCCCTATGTGCTATTGGGAGAGAATTTATACATGATACCAACAAAATGTCCCAACACCAGCTGATAAATTCCTTGGGTGGCTTGCAGGATGGCTTTGTTTCACCCTCAGCAAACTTTATCATTGTTGCTCACAGGCTAATCTAAAGGATGATACTACATCTTTCTTTGTTCTGCTGGGTTATTGCACCAGGCTGACTTAATTGGTTGATGTAGGATATTTCACCATCAGTGGCAATTTGACCTAAATTTGAAGCCTGATTTGGTCTGTGAAATAGGATATACGTTAAAGGCCACAGTTTACACATATATATAACAATATACTTACTTGTGTGTATTAAGAATGGCAAGTTGGTAATAGCAGTGTAGATAAATGCACTAACAAATGATGGAAAATTAGCATTTCCTATTTCATTATCCCATCACGTTTTGCTCTGTGTTATATACAATGTATACAGTGAAACATACAGCCAAGGGTTCCCAATGGGCATGACAGTGCACTCGCTGAGCTATCAATAAATAATAATAAAAATAATTATAAATCAAATTTTCATCAGAATTCGGTCAGCTCAGAACTTGCTGGTAACAATGCCCTAATGCACGTTCATGCCAAAAATAAAGGTTCTAATGTCAATGGTTCTCCTTATTTTGCCGACGAAAGGATTCGGATGGACTGACTGACTCACTGACTCACTGACTCATTACCGGACAATTTGCGATCTGTAGCCTACTTCGTAGGAAAATAAATAATAAATAACAATGAGAGATTAGTAGGAGATATAAATAGAAGTGCGAATGGAAGCCTACTTCCTAGGAATTTCATTCCCAAGTTTAACTGTTGTTTCCATCGTGAAATTGATTAACCAGACGATATAAATAGACATATATCCACGTAATTCTGACGCAGCTGACAGTATCACTCCCCATTTGTGAGACCAAATACACTCGTCCACTGACAGTGGTACGATGCCAACCGAGACGGGAGTATCAGTGGACGAGTTTTTTCAAGAAAAGAGAGAAAGGTTGTCAAAGTTTAAAATATGTTTTCAACTTTTCATTTAATCTGTTGATAATCAATCTGGGTAGTGCAATAGAATAGAAATAATGTTTTCATAGGCGTGCTCAATGTTTACGCACGTTAATGTCATCCTGGCGAGCCAGTGCATTAATCGATAGGTTAGGATCGATACACTAGCTTGGTTAGTTACCGATAGCAGTTCTGGATATAAATAGCTCGAGGGGTTTCCACTAAACCGAACCAATCAGTAAGCGCACTGAAGCTGCTCATCAGGCCAATCCACAGCGAGATTTGAGTTTTGACTGGTTTGAATTTCATCGCCGGCGCTACCTTTGAAATCGACATCGGGTGTCAAAGCGAAAACCGCAAGCTTCAGACACCGACGCGATAATTCAAAACAACCACTGGAGATGAAATGTACGAGATTGTGTAATAGACGCAACGACTCGAGAACTCATCCGAATCATCACAAAGGTCCAGGCAAACCCTCTGCGAGGATTTGTTACCTGGACTTCTGCAGATGGTTAGTGTGGGAAAGTCAATAAATTTTAGGGCGCGGGCTTCGCCCTTCACCCGCGCCCTAAAATTTCTAAACTTTCCCATACTAACCGTGCGTAAAATAAACATTGAGCACGCCTATGAAAACATTTCTTAATTAACCCTACAGCCAGCCTGTCAATCATTACACCAACGTTCAATTCTACTTGAGATGTGAAGTATAAACTTGTGTGTAGGTTATGCCTCGGAAAGCAGGTCTATCCACTACCATAACGCCAAACGCGCTCTTGAGTGGGAGCCATCCTCATCTTTATCCGTTTAAAAGTCACGACAAAACGGAGGAATGCAGGTTTGATTTTACAGGTGAGTGAGTGAATAAGTAGGATTTAACGTCGTTATGAACAATGCTTTAGACATATCACGACGGTGCCTACATACATATGTGCCAGGACAAGAGAGTGCCCACAGTTTCTATTATCCTGGACACTGATCAGCCGAACCAGTAGAGCACCCGGTCATCCATGCATCCAAGTATTGGCCGGACTTAACGTTGCTTAACTTGATACATCGAACCAGGCTAAACACATGCACGACCAAGTTTTTCTTGACAATTATACAACGTTTGAAGCAAACTGGGGCGAATTAAGGCAAAATGTCTCTGACCCTAAAGATAAGATGAACACCTATCACAACCAGAAATAATTGTTGACATTTTACATAATGGCCCAGATATTCATTGTAACACGCCATATGAAAAGTAGTTCCCTGTTGCGAAAGGCAGCTATATCATCCTATACTCGAATATAGTCCTTTGTGTGTGACGGTAATAAAGCCGATTTTCTTTTTCACTCCAAACCCTGAAGATTACACACTAAAATATCCCCTTCGAAAAAACTGAGATGTTCACTTGCATAAAAATGGAGATATGACCAAGTGCTGCCAGCAACTAAAATTTGTTACGCGTGGGCCCTACACACGATCTAAGAAACTGGGGAACCGAAGAATATGTAGACAATTGTGGTCAACCGTTTACACGGATAGATGAGAACTGGATAAGGACAACTTGGTCATGTGCAGGGGCCGCGGAACGGGGGGGGGGGGGGGGACCACAGCCCCCCCACTTTTTGAGACTGCAATGTTATAAGTCCTATCTTAGATAGCACCAGTCCAGCATTTAACATGGCCGATATAGAGTTCAGCCCCCCCACTTTCAAACGTGCTCCGAGGCGCCTGATGTGTACTGGCTTTAAGGCGAACGTCGATACCGTCGACAGCACCTTTTCATGGTGATGAAGACTGGTCATCACCCTTTAAAGGTGTTAAAAAAGGGTGTTGGCCAAAGTCGTCACCCTTTTAGGGTGATGGCCCAGGTCGTCACCCTTTCAGGGTGATAACCTAAAAAGGATATGTTACGTTTACATACGAAAAACTCCTTTGTGTGTGACGGTAATAAAGCCGATTTTTTTTTTCACTCCAAAACCTGCCAAATAACATTTTTCTTGAAGATTACACACTAAAATATCCCCTTCGAAAAAACTGAGATGTTCACTTGCATAAAAATGGAGATATGATAGATCAAAATGTGCTCCCGGCTTATTTTGGTATTTTAGGGGCATTTTCATGAAGTATTTTCTCCTGTAGCAAAAATATGACACCTCAAACCAAAACCATTCGTGGTTCTTTTCAATAAACAAACTTCATAATATATTGTGTGACAAAATAATTTTGTTTTGAGGTGTCATATTTTTGCTATAAGAGAAAATTCTCCTTGTAAATACCTCAAAAATACCATATCGGGCCAAGGAGCACATTCTGATCAATCATATCTCCATTTTTTATGTAACGGAGCATCACAATTTTTTCGAGGCTGATACTTCAGTATATAAACTTGGAGAAAAATCTGATTTGGCAGGTTTTGGATTGGGAAAAAATTCAGCTTGACTACTACCACCACACACAAGGGAGTTTTTCCCGTATTGTCGTCACATATCCTTTGCACTCTTTGCTGATAATCCTTTTAGGGTGATAGCCATCACTCTCTTGATGTGATAGCCATCACCCTTTTATGGTGATAGCCATCACCCGTTTAAGGTGATGGTGGAAAAGAGTGATGGCTCTAACTCAACAGCTTTTTGGGTGATGCTGTCATCAACATTTTGGGGTGATAAGTATCACCTTTGTTCTGGCTTTGTCGCCTGGCATAGTTTTCACGTCAATGTGTGCAAAATGACCATACAACGTTTACGTGAACCTGATATCAAAGTTATTTTAGTAGTAGGTATGCTATCTTTGAATATTTAAACATGTATTTCTAGTTTTAAGTAAATTAAGATGGTAGTAGGGTTTGATATGAGCACTCGAGAGATGACTTGGGTGCCCTATGTGCTACCGTGAGAGAATTAAAAAAACAGTCTCTAATTGACACATTTGCGTACACACTTCGCCATCCATAAGATGGTCTTACCGCGTATAGATGACCGAGATGGTTACAGGTTGTAATTGATAGTGGGTTCTGTTAACTTTCTCAGATGTCACCGCTGGTGAGTCATTAGCGTAGCAACTATAATCGCCCTCCGTTTCTATTACCGTGGACACTGATCAGCCCAGCAGTACAGCACGAGGTCATCCATCCAAGTCTTGACCGGGCTCAAAGTCGCTTAACGTCGGCGATTTTACCAGAACCGGTGTGTCCAACGTAATATGCCGTATCAGGGAATCTTCAAAAGTCACAGTGAAACATACAAAAAATAATAAAAAATAAGTATAAATCAAATTTTCATCAGATTTCGGTCAGCTCAGAACTTGCTGGTAACAATGCCCTAATGCACGTTCATGCCAAAAACCAAGGTTCTAATGTCAACGGTTCTCCTTATTTTGCCGACGAAAGGTTTCGGATGGACTCACTGACTGACTGACTACCGGACAATTTGTAGATGGTAGACTACTTCGTAGGAATAAATTTAATTGTGAGTATTTGAAACCTCATGAAGTCTTTTCGGCATCACTGAAAACTGTTGACGTCTTCTCTCTTTGGAGGAAACTGGCCTATATTTCATGATTGTTTTTTCCTACGAAGTAGGCTACCATTTGCAAATTGTCCGGTAATGTGTGAGTGAGTGAGTGAGTGAGTGAGTGAGTCAGTCAGTACATCCGAATCCTTCCGTCGGCAAAATAAGGAGAGCCGTTGACATTAGAACCTTGATTTTTGGCATGAACGTGCATTAGGGCATTGTTACCATCAAGTTCTGAGCTGACCGAATTCTGATGAAAATTTGATTTATAATAATTTTTTTTAATTATTTATTGATAGCTCAGCGAGTGCACTGTCATGCCCATCGGGAACCCTTGACCGTATGTTTCACTGTGGCTTTTGAAGGCTCCCTGATACGGCATATCACGTTGGACACACCGGTTCTCGTCACGAAGTTAAGCGAATTTGAGCCCCGTCAAGACTTGGATGGATGAACTCGTGTTGTACTGGTGGGCTGATTAGTGTCCATGGTAGTAGGAACTGCGGGCGATAATAGTTGCTACGCTAATGACTCACCAGTGGTGACATCTGGGAAATTTAATAGTACCCACTGTCAGTTAGAGACTGCTATTTAAATTCTCTCACGGTAGCACATAGGGCCTCCAAGTCATCTCTCGAGTACACACTTAAGTCATACACTGTAAAAAAGGGTGCTGTAATTTTACAGCAAAAAGTGCTGGCAAAAAGGGTACCAGCGGTTGTCACTGTATTTTTACAGGATGCCCCGATCTGTTTATCTGTATTTCTACAGCATATGTTGTAATTTTACAACAGTGGTAGTATTGCATAATTACAACAAAAATACCGTTAAATCAACAGAAATAACTGTACGAATCCATGGTCAGCAGAAAGTCCATTGGCCTCTAGCATTTGAAGAAGTCAAGTTCCCTGGTGTCTCTCTTTCAAGGGAGTAAAGAAGAAAATTCCCAAAACGTAATAGTTCGGTTAAATATAAATTTATATTCAGCACCACCGATAATATAAGAGCAAACACATTTCTTTCTATCATCCTGCACATCAGCTTTGTGAAACGGTCATTATCCCTCCTTGTACATTTTAGATAATTTGTACTTGATGTTTTCTGCGTATTATAGATGAAAAAATCTGGAAAGGTATACGAAATACACCTCGAAAATAATGAACGATATTTCTACTGAATGTAAATATACACTAATAATCTTACTGTAATTTTACACCCGGATAATGTTACAATACAACGTTGTTGCCCTTTACTCCAATTAATACTGTAGTTTATCCAGAAGATGTAAACCTACACTGGTTGTCTGTATTGCTACTGGTAGCTATGAACTGTAAAACAGCAGTTGGAACTGATGCTTCTATTTAACAGTAAATTCCACTGTCACAGTTTACAATACTTTCTACTGTAACTTTGCAAACATTTTTAACAGTGTATCAAACCCTACTTCGTAGGTCCTGTGACGTTAGTCACACTACCATGTTTTTTAAATATGGTGCTAATGCTGTTATATGAATTAGGTAACGTATAAACTGGGATGTTTTCGGGCGGACGCTGTTTTTCATCCACACATTTCATTTTTCTACAGAACGTGATCATATCTGGCACAGATATTTAATGACATCCCACGCATAAGTTAAAACGCTAAAATCGTCCGAATTCACCCCGGGTGTTGGGTCAATTCGGGTAAGTATTGATTATGCGACGTCGAGCGAAAACATGCCTTCTGTGAGGCGTATTCGGACACCAAGGCGCTGAATAAAACCTGGAGGTATATGATAGCATCAACAGCTTTAGTACTGAATAAGTGAACGTTTCTTAGCATAGTTTCTTACCCCATTTCAGTATGCTTTCATACCTGTAAAACCGATCGAGTGATTTTTCGACTCATTTCGGGGGATTTCATGACCTA